>JARJDU010008747.1:0-16659 GCA_030264695.1 Lissagria laeviuscula
ACAGAGAACATCTAGCCCATCTTTGGAATGCAATTTCACTGAAACATCATTAAATGGAGAGAGAATATGTAAAGGCAAACTTATTTTTAAGGACACTTTTAAATCATTAAACAGAAATAAATGGCTGGTTGAAAAGTACATTCCAACAAATGGCCCGGTAGATATTTAAAATTATTTCTTAAATTATTAATTTGTAAACCATATATACATTTGCAGAATTTTGAATTCAACTACTACTCCCCAGAAACTATAAAACTTGAAAATTCCAACTTGATTATCACTCCTGTTGCCATGAAAAATAAGAGGGATTTAAGAGGAACATTGGACTTAAAAGAAGGGTTTCATAAATGTAAACTTTGTTTTTAATTATCTTAAATTATTTCAATAATTGTAGATGCACAAGATCCCTGCCTGACGAATGTTTTTATCAACAACAAGGAGGATTTTATCTACCGCCGGTTAAATCTGGTATGATTCGATCAAAATTTAGTTTCAAATATGGTAGAATTGAAGTCCATGCTAAGCTACCTTGTGGTGACTGGATATACCCAGGTTTGTAAATATTTCTCTTAATGTTTTTAGCTAACTGAATCCCAAATTTTAGAAATATCTCTAATTCCAATTAACTTGGAAAATAAATCAACTAAAATCTACGTTGCATATTCTCGTGGTAATGCTAACCTACATAACTCAGATGGCATTGAAATTGGCAACAAGTTGTTATTTTCTGGACGAAGTTTAAGCCCAATAGAACCGGAACGCAGTGATAATTTATGTTCCTTGATGAACGGCGAGCCCTATTGTTATAAAATCCATAATTATACAATATTATGGAGATCAGGTAATAGTTTTTTGTAAAGTATTTAAATTTTTTTAACGTACTATGTTACAGATGATGTTTTCTCTTTTGTTGATGGCAAATCTTATGGAAAAATTGATATCAGAAGTGGAGGTTCATGGAACGACAATGAAGTTTGTACTTTTATTTATTCTTTGTGTAAATTTCGATAATTAATAATTATTTGTTTAGTTTTATATAAATTTGGGGGTATCAATAGGTGGAATTAATGACTTCCCTGATGACTTCACCTCAGGCCAATACCAAAAACCATGGCGTAACAAAGACGTTCGCCAACTAAGAGATTTTATCCACGATCGGAATCATTGGTTGCAGACATGGTCAAACGCATCCAGTGCACTTATTATTAAGGAGATTTCTATTTACGCATTATAATTTATAATTAAATTTATATTTATATTGCGATTCAAATATGTATGGTAATTTAAATAAAGATAGATTTAAAATGTTGTTGTGTTAATTTTATCCACAGATAGCCTAGTTATCTCAAATGAGTAAACAAATAATTGACCCCGAGTTCGTTGTGAATATATGATTTAAATCGCATAGCAGATTTCTATTTAAATTTTGGAATTCCCAGCTAATTAAATATTTTGTTTTCAGATTGTTATATCAAACACAACAAACCATTTTAAACAATCAGTATTCATTTATAATGTTTATAGTTTAAAGTCTGCTGATCGCCGGAGTTAATTGACTAAAAGAGAGAGAAAAAGCAATAAAAATACACGCATACACAGCAAACAAACAAATATGTTGAGTACAACACCAAAGTAGAAACCAGTTTGATAAAAATTGTCTTATAAAGAGCCTCGTGGTACTAGTAAGAAGTCTAAGCCTACAGTTCGATGTTTGTGATGTCACGGATATAACAGTACTATTGTTCTTTTAAAAATCGTATATGCGAATTGTTAATTCATAATGATTGGTTCTCATTTTGTTTTTGTGCTCCTTGTTGCGTGCGTTGTTAATATAAATGGACAATTTGAGGTTCCCCCAGCTCTTATCGAAGCGCTGTCGCCCAAAGGCTTCAGAGTTTCTATACCTGGTAAACATGACATTTTTGTACATAGCAAATTATTTGTAAAAAAAATTGTAAAAATGATGCTTAGCAATGAGTGAATGATGTAATTGAACGGATCTCGTGACTAATTATTTACCTATATTTATCTCCTCGAATAATTAAGAAGCAATTAATATTTCTAATACAGTTGAAACATTTAGCTATATACTCTCTACATTTTTATTTAATTTTTTAGATGAAACCGGAATTAAACTTTTTGCCTTCCATGGCAAACTCAATGAAGAAATGAATGGCCGTGAAGGTGGAACTTATTCCCGTGATATCGTGAAAGCCAAAGAAGGGCGCTGGACGTTTATCGACAAGACAACAAAATTAAAAGTAGGCGACGTTATCTACTACTGGACATACGTGGACTATTTCGATGGTGAAAGGAAGCTCGGCTATGTCAACGACGACCAATCTTTTACAATACAAGAATTGATTCCCGATCCCGGTGCGACTACAACAAAAGCTCCAACTACAACAACTAAGGTCCCTGTGAACAATCCTGCATGCCTAACTACAGTTACTAAAGTTAATGGAAAACGTTCCTGTTCCGGTCGTCTCATCTTCCAAGAGAACTTTAGCAATAATTTTCTAGCTAAAGCTGCACCTAAGTGGGAAATTGAGACCCAATTTGCCAGTGGTCCAGATTATGAATTTGTTTTATACAATAATGATCCACAAAACATCTTTATCACTAAGAATGTTTTAAATATTAAACCAACATTGACTAATGATCGATTTGGAACGAATTTTGTAGATTCTGGAGATGGCCTTGATTTGAGCACAAAGTAAGGATTAATTCAAATAATTATTTATTAGTATAACATGTATTAATCATTTTTCGAATTACTTCTAGTTGCACTGGCACTCCAGGAACTTTACACTGCGAGCAGAAACCATTTGGATTCTTTATTCTTCCACCTGTATTATCCGCTAGACTAAACACAAAAGAATTCTTTTCGTTTACATACGGTGTGATTGAAATCCGAGCTAAGTTACCAAAAGGCGATTGGATTTACCCAGAAATCTTTTTAAATCCAAAACATCGACAATATGGCAAAGGTTATGAATCTGGGCAAATTCGCATTGCATTCACTCCAGGCAATAATAATTTGAATAAAAAGTTATTCGGAGGATGCATTTTGGGCTCGTCGTTAGGTGGAAGAACATTTGCAATGAAAAGCATAGAACGTACTGCAGGAACGTGGGCAGATGACTTTCATGATTTTACGATTAAATGGGAACCGGAACTTATTACTTTAATGGTAGATCATGAAGTTTATGGAACTGTATACCCTTCAGCTGGAGGCTTTGCCACCAATGAGAAAGAACTGGAACTTGTTGGCGCTAGCAGATGGAAGAGTGGCACTATATTTGCCCCATTTGATCAAGAGGTAAATTGTTATACTATTTATAGGTATTATGGAATTTATTTTTGATTGGTGTCTTCTTAATTGTAGATGTACATTACAATAGGCGTCGGAGTTGGAGGGCATACTTTCCCAGACGGGCCTAACAAACCTTGGATCAACAATGATCCCAAATCTCAGAAAGTATTTTATCGTGGACTTAGCAATTGGTATCCTTCTTGGAATAAAAATAGTGCGCTACAAGTGGATTCCATTGAAGTGTATGCATTGTAAACCGATTTTTGACTATTTTTGTATTTGTATTAGACTATTATCTAAAATGCTGGCATTATACATGTTCAGTTTGATTTAGATTATGTTGTAAGTTGTAATTTCATAATAGAATAAACAGGTTTTATATTTTGATCGCTAATGACTTGCGTCCCATCACTTGAAAATCTGCATTAAAATATTTTAAAGAATAATGTCAGCAGAATACTCATATATGACAGTATATGACATTTAATGCTATACATATATTAACTAATTAACAATACCAATTAAAATTTACTTACAAACGTCTTAATATAATTCAAATGCTATTTACCTCATATCACGCGGCCACAAATACACATAACATAATAAACAAATATACATAAACTTATATCATTACTATTTTTAAGTGACAATTGACACTACCTGATATGGCATACATTGATAAGGTAACGAATTTGAGTAATGGATTGATCTATGTGGGTGCTCTTCAAATAGGACTAACTTGCTTCTTGGCCTTTGCATTCTCCCAATTTATGTCAGTTCTGCACTGCAACATTCCCACTGCAGCAGGTCTTCTAACTGCTTTTATAACGGTTCCCACGATCGTTCAATTAAGAACATCCCAATTGTAAGTACTGCATTTTATTTTGCTTTGACGTAATTAGACACGACAATTGTCAAAATTGGTAGTAAAATTGAACGAACTGTAGGAATCTTGCACAAGAACAGGACAGAAAATAAAAATTGGCAATGACTTATATTACAGATCTAGGACTGGCCCAAGGAAATATGGTTATGCCATTTGGTATAAACGGTTGGCCATTAGTACCTGCACAATTCTACAAACAATTTCATTACTACTAACAATAATCAATTTATTATCATTTAAAACCAGTCAAGATTCATTCCTCAAAGTCATGCAAAATTATGGCAATAAACAAAGCTCAAAAAGTATCGTCGATAATGTACAATGGTTCTTACAATGTTGTGGTAAAGATGGTTATCGAGATTGGTATGATGTCAATTGGGGAAATTTTATTGTGGATCCATTTCATTCAAAAAAGTACCATAACACATCTAAATTATCACCAAAACATATCGAAATTATTATTTCTAGAAAAAAAGCAATTGAGCTATTGCTCAGCAATGACATAGATGAGTATCCAGATTTAACAACAATGCGCACTGATGCAGTTCCATTTTCATGCTGTGCTGAAGTGGCTAGCAGCGCTTGCATTCATCAAAATTTGGAACAGTTTGGAACGTATACTATCAATACTGAAGGATGTGGGTATCAATTAGATGCCACTAAAATAACAATTTTAAGCTCTGAGTTAATTATATACTCACTTGGTTTACTTATTGAGGTACAATATAAAAATTTATTAAAATATTATATCATTATAATGGTTTCATTTTAGATATCAATATTAAGTTATTTATTCAAGATGAGCGAGAGTTATGAAAAGAAGTTTATTAAGTATGAGAAAGTGCCATCTCCAGCAAAATTTAAGATTTTTCATGAGTAAGTTGTTGCTATAGAATTCTAAACTGATTGATTACCTGGAAGTTTTAAGATCGGAGAAGAAAGAATTTAGTAAATTCCTAAATGATAATTCGTCAACTGCCAGATCTGAAATATAGCAACAAGAATTCAGAACAACAACAAAAACGGCATCAATTAAGTATGGCTATAAAAATATATTCTTGATTTTAAATATACTATAGGTCTGTGTATCTGTCATCTAGAATCTAATTAATACATATTTGTACAAAACTTACACACTAATACAATATACTATGTAAAATTGGCAACTCGCAGGCCGGAGCATGATATAGCTACTACTTTTGTAACTACAAACAAAAAATATATATGGCAGTAGAGCTATAACCCAAATAGCATGATATACATATATGGCAGTCATGTAGATCCCCAAAGTGTGATCCATAGATTCTAATACTGTTGGCAAGACTGATCTCTTAAATGTTAACACCTTGCTTTAATTCCAAAAATTGAAAAGGCACATGCAAGGTGCAATGCTTATGCTCCACCACCAAATGTCCTCGACGATGTGAGGCACCTACGACGAGAACAGTTTCTCCTTTGAGCAGCACTGGCCCATCACTGTTGACATCTTCAGGAAATGACATTTTCATCACGCGCGTTTGTGGGTACCCAAGTTTGGTATTACCTGCTACCGTGTATGAACGACTGGGTGGTACTGGAGGTGGACGTTCCAAATCCAGACCGAAAAGATTGCATGTTTGTTGGATAATTTTTTGATCGCATTTTTCATTAGGATCGGGTGGTGGAGTACCTGCAATTGGCTGTGGTCTTGGTCGTGCAGTCGCCCCAGTACTTCTGTTATTATTATTGTTGTTGGCGGTATTGGTAGTACTTTTAGGAGTATTAGCAATAATAACTGGCTTTTCACGACGTACATTAGCCCAACGATACCGACATCTCCAGCCTCTCCATGTTGCTTGGATTACGGTTGCCGATTTCTGGCGTTTATCAGTTCTGAGATTCTCAAGGTGTTGACGAATGCCTTCGCTAAGGAATACGTGACGCTTTCCTAACGCCCAACTAGTGGACACTGAAGGATTGTGATCCTTAGTAATCAAATCTAGTACATATTGAAGAATCAAATGACAATCTTCGGTGACTTTTTCTTCAGTACGGTGCAGTCTTGTAAACGATGCTAACAATCTATACCTTGAATTAAAAGCTTTGAAGCGCATTCTATGAGGATAACCTCCAGCCATTAGATTAACGGTTTCTAAAACTTGCAGGGATCGAATTTGACACACAACCGTACCGCGATCAAAACGATTTGAAATTTCTTGGGAATTACTCCGGATACACCTGACAAAATGGGGACGAGCGTGAACGAGAGTTCGAAGAAGATTGTCCAGTCTAGTATGGAAGTCTTGAGTCAGTGTTGAAACAGGTTCATCACCATTGAGTAAATCTGTATGAGATGTGGGCGAAATTCTGAAGCTAACTCCACGGGGAACCTTCTCAACAGAATATAATGCCTTTAATTCACTACCAAACAAATGCGTGGCGAAACCAAAGTTACAGTTATGTTTATAGAAAACTGCGACTAAGTCGTCTGGTACAACATCTTTGTTGGTATCCAGAAAATCCGAAGCATCGTACACTACCTTGCCAGCGTAATGTTGGATTCCGAATAAACGAGGTTCCGCCGATTTAGGATCAAATAGACGAGTATTGTTCTTGTGTTGGACTTTGATTTTTGCCACATAAGATTCTGCCGTGCCACGAATGGAACATTCCACATCTAGCATACTCAATAAACCTGTTCTCAGTGACGAAATCAGATCAATGCAAGGAACGTTGTCGACATAATCAACTTCCACATCGCAATTAATTCCTTCATCTCGGCAAGATTCAATACTAGATTTAAAGATGTGAGTATTGTAAAAGTGTTGCATAGTCTCGGCACACAAGTTGATGCAAAGATGTTCTAACTGACTTGGCTTGGGATCTTCGAACCCAAACATGTCCAGAATACCAATGAATCCATCGGTAGCATGGCGAACTGCATTGTTTAAAGCTGCCATAGACTTACTTCCTGCATTGGTAGTTCCGCCAATTGTCGATGCATGCTGACTGGTAATTTCGGCCTGATTATGGACAGATTCATTCGAGTCGGAACTGAGTGTACCCAATGTAGAGCCTAATCTTTTGAGACTGTTAGCTCTACGTACAATGGTGGCAACTGTGCGGCAATATAACGCTTTTGCCAGACAATCTCTTGTCATATTAGACATGTTAGCATCGCACACGGATTTCACAAGTTGACCACGTGCATTGTGCGTTCGATAAGTAAGACCTCGAAAGAGTGACGCACCTGAAACTCCCAACAAACCGGCCACTGCATTTAGTTCAGCATCGCCATTTACATCCACTTCCAAACCTTTGCCATCTTTAAATTGGACGTTTCCCAGTAGTAGTACTGCCGCTAGAACTCTGACTACATCTAGAAATGGTATCCCCAAAACACCTAAACATTGCTTCCAAGCTTGAAATCTATTGGAATCTTCAGTTACGTCTTGTCTCGTATCCCCACTCTTCAAATACCTCAAATTTGATGGGGAGAACCCGTCTAGGTTTAGTTTTGTACGTTCTTCGCTGGATAATCCTGCCAGCATCTGGTAAAATATGTGATAGTTCTTTTCGCCTTTAAGTGGCTCAATAACTCGAGTTTGGTCTAGAAAATAGCAATGAATCTTGGTGCGGTATAGCGCACCATCCGTGACCTGTACCTCGATGAACTGCCCGATTCTGCTAGACTCCGAATTAGTCGCTGTCTTCGCTGACCCTAACGATCGTAAAACAGTAAAGGCTGCTGCGAGATGCTTGAATGCATCCGTTTCGGGTCCACCACCGGCGACAGCAAATAACTGTCGCAACATCAACATTGATGCGTGGCTTTTGCCCGATCCACTTGTACCTGAACAAATACCAGATAGATAAGATTTTCATGGATTTATGGATATTTCAACTAACCGGAAAGGATGATTGCCTGCGGGTAACCGGTCTCTGATTGCTGGCGCACTGCTTCCTGCACGACCTTGTTAAGTTGCGAGCTCAGTGCCAAGCCACGCGTACTACTCAAGGTCAGTGGATTTCCCACATCCCGGTATGGATTAACAAAAAGCAAAGTTGGCCCAACATTAGTCTATAATTAAATATACATAGATTAAACATAATATTAATTAACTAATGATGGGAAAATATATACTTACATAATAACTGGAAGCAGCAAATCGGGTTTGAAGGCATTTCATAACTGCATCCTCCGTCAGTGGTCCCTCGAGATGGATGAGATCTTCTAAGTTGACACCTGTCGATCGGGTCGAGGCTTTTGATTCTGTTTTTACAGTAACCGTAGTAATAGTACATGGCGCAACTTTTGGTGGCACAGCAGGTTGATTAGCGGGTGGAGTAGGTGTAAGAGTACGTCCTGGTAATGAGCCAGAATTCTTTATCGGTGCTGGAGTGCCTTGAACATGGAGTCTATTTCGCAGAGTGACCAATTCCGTACTGAGACTTCGCAGTCGCTGTTGTAAGTGGACTGCTTCGTTTGAAGACGATGCATCTACAACAAGTTGGTAACAGGGAAGGTAATTATAACATTTTGATAATGAGATGATAATTTCTGCAATTAGATGTGACCTAAGTAAAATAAAATATCAATGCTAGGTACTAAGAAATATTTTGTAATATTAATTGAAGACTTCCTAGAAAAAGTTTATATTTTACAAGCAAACAATTAGGAAAGTATTTAAGGTGCTTCATAGTTCACACATATAATGTTGAGATTGAGCAAGTTGAAATAAAACTATAGAATATATTCCGACCAACAGCCATTTTGAACAATAAACTGTAATCAGATAATTAGATCATTAAACAATTTCCGACGGCGAGCAAACTGAATCGAAAATCATAAATCTAGAAGCACCAATCCCTCAATGCAAAGCTAATGTCCAAATAAAAATTTAACTCCAGTTAAGTTGAATACCAAGAACACAATAGACACAATAGACCATTGGTGAGAAGCCTTTTCAGTGACCTGGCGTCTTCCAACATCTCTATCTTCGTCTCCTGCACGAAGATTGAAAAGCTTTCCTCAGCATCGAACCGACGATGGGTGTTCCATGAGCGCGCGAGTTGCCCGAGCACCTATTCTATTCTTGTTTTTCTATGCTGCCTTCCACGCGCTTTTGTTGTATGAGTGTCGAGCAAAAACTCGTTTTACGTATAAATAGTGACATCGATTCGGCCCAACAGTAAACTACCAATGTTTACATCCACAAATTATTTCTCATATACACATATTGTCAGCATTAAGTACTGGGGGAAAATTAAGAAAGACATAAAGTTATTGTCAAGCATAAAACTGACTGCCCAATCCTGTTGAGTCTGGTTGAAAAGTGCAAAAGTTCCGTGTTGCTAAATCAGCCAGTTTGTTGTGCAATCTACATTCAAAGAGAGCAGTTTGCAGAGAAAGTAATTGTAACCGCATCAAATCTGTGAGAAACTTCGGTCACTTCTAAAGACTATATAATACTGGAACAAACAGTTTTGCCTTCTGGTGCTTTACATATTTGTAATAATAAATAGTTAAGTACCAATAGACAATTTGACAGTACGAAAGATCAAAGCGCGGTTATCGTCATTATTTGAGATGGCTATGCATCAGTACACACCTTGGAGTTTCTTCTCCGTCTCCCAAAATTTTTGCAGTTCAGTGAAGTACTTGTCCAATATGAATACTTTTGAGAGCCCTAGCGTAGCCATCTTGAGTCAGGTCTCGAACGAGCTTTCGGCCATATTCCAGACATATCACACACGCATGGGAGCACCGTCACTTACACACATACACACAGCTAGTATTAACATTAACACTAGTACACATACACTGAGCTATCAAGGCTGAGCGCAGAACGCGCGCCGGAGGATGTACCGCAGAGCAAAGAGCGCTGAAGAAGCAGCAAGCAAGCCGTCACGACGCAACGACTCAGATTTTACGCCGAACGCGCTTAAATCTTCGATCTGGACGGCACACCGGAGCATACACCAAACGCGACTAAACGCGTTTCTTCAGCAAGGCGCGGACTCTACCTGCCCAAGAGAAGGCTCTCCCCGCTCACCTGGTTTATACACCTGTGTACAAACCGGCACACCAACAACAAGCAGCCACGAGTCGAATCTCTCGCTGCAAGAAGAAACTGCGTGCTGCATCTCGCTTTCTTGGGTGGTAAGAGACAACAAAGCTTCGAAACAATTCGAATTCCAGAATTTAATGACAATAATTGTTTCACTCATGATAGGCTAAATGAGTTTCCTCTGTTTACAACAATGAATAGTGTTAATTTATAAAGACAGATATATAGATTAAACAATTTTGTCTACTTATCAATACATCCAATTACTTAGGCATTGTAAGATTGCTGTTTACTTTTGTTCTGAGATAAACGACAATTGTTATTGGCAAGCAACAGTTCATCTTGGAAGAACTTGTTATTAACAGCTGATTTAGTTGTATGTAGACCAACAAATCTCGTTAAGCAGGAATGTCCCTGAATAAAATTCCCATTATTTTAGTTTAGGACAAAACTAATGTTCATTGTCTTGAACATATGCTTCCTTATATTAAAATTCATGAACATTTGTTCTAACTGAAGATTACTACTAGAATTTTAGTAAGACTTTAGTTGAAAGATGTGAGACCGTTTGATGTTGTGGACAAAGATAAAAATTACAAGACGTGTTCGGGCGCACGCTTCTTCTCGTTGCTCGCCTCTTGCGAGCGCGCGCGAGCCAAAACCTTATTCTCGCTGAAGCTGTGACGACGACTTTCATAGGTCATTGCCTGCTACCTGTCCCAGCATCTCTCTTCATGCATTATTTCTAATCTAGGTCGCCGAATTAATTAGAAGGAACTACAAATTGCGACGACCATTATTTTTATCCTCTTCCTTCTGGTATCATCGTAGTCCAATTAATTATTTTATGATCAACTCGTACCGTTGAAATCTGATTCCGACCTTGCCATTGCATTACCAAAAGAATCTTAATATGAGCTTAATGATATAATATTGGTTTCTAGTCTTTGCTCGGTTTCCAAATTTCAAATTACTGGCTACTGCTACGAACCGAAATTTCATCAAAGTAGACATCACTCGCGGCTAAATTTAAACGACCTCAGTTTCAAATAACTGTTTAAGAGCATAGAGTGTAATAACATTGCATGTCTAAAGCTTCTGCTTCTTGATACCCGAAAATGTTTTACTAGATTAATTCGAAACTAATTTAAATTTAATTCAGAATGTTTGCCCGTGAGGTAACCGAGCATTAATAAAAACACAGTACACACACAGTACAAGTTAAAAATTGAGGAGAAAATGGTATGTGAAATGCACTACCATCTGGTAGAGTTTGCTTGAATGATATTCCATCTATAGTCAAGCTCAGGAGTAATCTTTGTGCTTCTTATTGAGCCTTAAAAGCTTTAAAAATGCGGCAAACTCAGTGACTTAAGTTAAGTGAGCCAACACAGTGTACTCTTGGTTGCCTATGACTAAAAGCTTTTACTTTTAAATCTATTTCTACTTATTAGGTCAAAGTTACAAATTTAATGAAATATATTCTGATATGATACTAGAATAGATCTAGTTTATTTTCTTTTAAAATAGTAAATATTATAGTATTACACCCAGCTAGCACACATACAGAAACATCCTGAAACGTCAAAAAAAGATCAAAAGCCAGGACAAAAATGCATCAGTTGGCCAGTGGTTACTGCCAAAATCGTTCCGCTATATTGCCGCCACAGAAAATACATACCGACTGATTTAAACAGCACTGTAAATTATCAAATAGCGCAAAACTAAATCCATTTTCATTGTGGTTTGCTTTATTCAAGTAATAAAATTCGATTTGAAAAAAAAATTAAAAGCTTTCCTGATATTTGCAAGCCAAACCACATCAGGTCGAAAGCATATTACTCTAGACCTACTTGAATCATTATATGCACATAACTTAACTTAGTAAACACAGCTTTGTTCCCATATCAAACAGATTGTGCAAAATCGCATGAAATATTTCCGTTTACCTTTCAGCTTTATTACGAGCAACACTTTTACGGATGACAGCTTGCGAACGGAGCGTATTAAAGTTCCATAAAAGTTTACTACAATACGAAGTACATCTGAACATTATGAATGTAATCGATTAGATATAATATCGTCATTAATTAAACCATCGCTCAAGAAACATTCTTTGGTCAATGATTAAACAAATCAAGTGAACAACAACCGAAGAAGCAGATCGTCTTCAGTTTCCCTTATTTAAAACACGGACATTCTAACTATCACGCTCTGCGTTGTTATGTCGAGTTTGTCTAGTTTGGTAAATATTTATGAGCATATAAAATCTTCTTAAATACCATGAGACAACAAAGCACAACAAAGCTTGAAATTGCATCCTGCATGCAGCAATATAAATACGAACGTAATATAGCGTAAATATAACTATACGCAAGCTAAATTAAATGTACTCTCGAGCGCAGTCACATAAAAGATGGCCATTGTTGCTGTTTTTCTAAAGTTGCGAAATTCCTCTTCGATGCTGCCGGCTGCGCAGTGCATCGAACAAGTTTCGCTAAGAGCGCCTTAAATCAAACAGCTGAGCGCGAGACACACTCCATGCATGCCGAACTGACAACAAGAGCACGGGAGCAACCTTGTTGTGCTTTTGTAACTTTTGTCCACGTGATGATGATGCTCTTTAACGATTGTGGTATGGACTGCTGTGCGCTTCTTCAATTTGAAATTCCACACGCCTAAGGGAATACTATTGACTGCTATAGGATACCAAACAATTCTTATACTTAGTAGTTATTTAATAATTTGCCATTCGTTTTCCTAGTTTGTAAAATAGATAATCAAATCTTATCTTAACAGAATGGTCAGATTAATATCGAATTATGTTAATCCTATGCTGAAGAGATTTTCTACAGCTCGATATTTAGTTTCATCATAGTCAACATTGTCATTGAAAACCTCAAATTGGATTAGTGTCAGATATCTTAAATCAACGTATGTACCAACGTTGGACCCAACACCAAACTTGGAAGTTAGGATGAGTTTTTCTACGCAGAGTTGCAGTCATGTAGTAAGATTTATACGTATTCGTCTCAAGTTTATCGAAGCGTAAAAACACTTATTCGGAGATTGGCGACATTCAACGGAATCGGAAGACATTTCACCGCTCGTCAATTATGACACTAACGACATGCTTTTAAGTGAATTTAGTTATTATAATGAGCAACATTGCCGCGTCGAAGCGTACCGCGTTCTTTTGCAGTGGAGACACGTCGTCTTTTTGCATCGGCAACTAATAGTTAATTTCTCCTTTCTGTGCCATTCGACTGGAGAACAGAGATAGAATAATGCGCTTGTTCCAATTTATATATAGAGTGTTGTTAAAAAAAAGTTTAAAATAACAATAAAAAAACACTGATTAATCAATATATTTTTCAAAAGCGCAACTTAGCATAAATTATTTGATTGGTAGTTTACCGAGGCTGCTTCATATATCAAACACGACGAAGCAAATGCAACAAGAAGAAAAATATAGTACTTTATGCAAACTCTGAAAGCGGATTCCAGAACGACGTTTAACATTTGAATATAACTGAATTAAAAACAAGTAGCTACAACGTAAACCAAGCTTCTCGTATGCAGCAAAAGAATGTCGCATGTCACAGCCACATAAAGCCGAATACAGATGCGTCGCCAGACCACGGGAATAGACAACTGGTAACAATGATAAGCAGCGCCATGGAACAAGGATGACTGTGTCGCTTGTTCCAGCTCTATTTTCATGTTAATAGTTTCAGTCTAAAGCACAACTTGGGTGTACAATGTACATTCAACGTTGGCAGCAAAGAAACAATTTATATGGATTAGGATTAGGTGCAGGCCTAGAATATTTATTCACATCTCGTACGGTATTCAAAGTTGCCTTAATTATATCTTCTTAAAGTAATATTATAACTAATCAAAATCAATTTCTTAATGATAATACAATTAATTGGCTCATTGATTTACAATATTACAACTAATGCAAAAAGAGCATGAAAAAATAATTGCCAAATAAGCTTCACATTAACATTTTTTCCTGCTGTAGCTTTAGAGATAGAAGAAAATATTACGTGAGTGGGACTTATTTGCTAACGGTCAGGCAGAGCGGAAAGAACAAATGTTTACATGCATTCGCTTGATTAACGAGCCCATTCATTCATTCCAATTGGAGCTCGTCGATGGCCTTCTTTTCTGTAGTCGTTTTTGTTTCCTGAATCCATATACAATACAACGTCAATTAGAATCAATTAGACAATTAGCTGGCGATTTAAATTGGAATCTAAATTAGGAAATCAAATAAAACTCGACGCCGTTTGCCTAGCGGAGGAGCTTGAATGCATTCATGGAGTGTAATCTTCTCACCATTTTAGCCATGTTGCTCGTGCCCTTTAATAGCTGTCAACTTAATTTTCGATTTGCTCATCCTCGTGAGGTATGTGGACACACAGCGACTTTAATGGCGCAGTTCTATAACATGTTAGCTCTTTACTTTATTATGACATTATATGATAGAAGCTGCACAATG
Source organism: Lissagria laeviuscula (assembly GCA_030264695.1). Lineage (NCBI taxonomy): Eukaryota > Metazoa > Arthropoda > Insecta > Coleoptera > Staphylinidae > Lissagria > Lissagria laeviuscula. The sequence continues at coordinate 14,760 of JARJDU010008747.1, forward strand.
AGACTTATATGGTGATGAATGTCATTTTCCAATTAACATTCTTTGGTGTGATAAAACTAAATATTAGCCGAAAAACATTTTTATTTTATTATTTGGTCAATATATATATTTGCAACGTGCAGAATTACTTATTTAATTTTAATGATCAAATAATGATCATACATATATGGCCGACAATAAATCATCACGACTGGAAAATTATCCACTTCCTTACATTGCGGATTTCTTATGAACATTGAAATAAAATAAAGCAATTGCTTCTTCAATTCTTCAGAAAGACAATCAAATTAATATGAAGAGCAGATTTTCTGTGAAAGTATTCAGAGTGGCGTAACTAATGGTTATGTCCACTAGTAAAGTAATCTTTCTAGATTACCTTTGTATAAACTTTATGGATTGGTCTAGAACGCTATCAAAGCCGGTTTGTTTGCCATCCAGTAGCCATTTTTTCGGCTGTTGTTTAAGTATGACCTTTTGTTGTTTCTCCTTATATCACTGTCCATATCCCAATTAAAAGGAAATGTGCGACACCTAAAAATTGAGAACTGACGCTCGGTGGTAAAAGATAAAACTGTTTAAAGATACTTACTGGAGGAAGCCAAAACTCAAAATGGGTTGTAGAGCCATGATCATGAATTATATATTTTTCCCAAATTACCTTTGATTCAACTTTTGACCACTTCAACGTACTTTAAAATGTTTACTTCGCTAGGTTAATTCCACAAAAAATCTTTACTTATAAGTACACCGCCTTTAACCATTAAAGGAAAAATCTCCTTGAAAAACTTCACTAACAATATCTCCATTGTTTATACGCCGCTTCTGATTGCATCTGTAAGAACGCGACAGGAATCCTGATCGATAGATAACCAACTACCGGCATATATAACTTGTACATACACTAGATATCTATACATAGCATCTAAAAAATCGGATCGACATTCGCGCAGTGGAGCAACTGTTCGAACTGCATCCTACCTACACGAAGTTATTTTCAATAACAGCACAAATTGTAATAATTCAACAGCGCTGACAAGTGCACATTCATTACCTGTGCAATGTTTGACAGTGCTTCAATCGAGAACTAATTTGCTTTAATAGTCGATTTTAATAAAGTTTTCCTTCTTTCATGCATGCATGATAGCGGCATTCACATTGTTCTTCGCAAACCGCTCGTTGCATAGTCGGTAACATCTTCTTGAGGTTTATGTTATGCATATGCATATGTGAGCGTCAAGATTTACCTTCCGCTTTTTAGAGAAGAAAGTTCGTCTTTCCGATAGGGTGGAAAAAAAAGATTATAACAATTTCATTATTAGACCATTAATATTAAGAAACACTCGTAGTAAGCTCTGTCAATTCTAAAGCAACTACATTTTTTTAATAAAAAAACTTGATAACTTACCTTGTGAATGCGAACGCCCGCTGCGGCTAGATGAACTGTTGCCGATACTGTTGGCGTCGAAGTGCGACCGTGAGGCAGCTTCTATGACCTGGCTGAGACGTTTTTGTAGGGCTTCTTTCTCTCTATATCTGTAATTAATATTCGGATTTCTATTAGATGCTTTTAAGCAGCGCCTTTATGACAAGTTTCATTGTCACTGGTGTGATGTGCTTATTACTAAAGTTAACAAACGCTATCTTTTAGTGTTAATTCTAATAAAATGTTTGAATAGTCAAAATATCAATGTTAATGAGTTTAAAGATGCGCAATTCTTAGTGTCCGGCTTATAATATGCTATTGCTGGATTAGAAAAAGTTGAAAATTTGTCAATCAAAGATTGTACTTACGGTACTATTGTACCGTTACACGTTTAATATGAGCATGAGTTTTGTGATTGTTGAGAAATGTGTAAATCCGTTTTTGCTGCGGTTTGTACCAGGTAGGTCTATTTGACAA
>JARJDU010008748.1:0-10436 GCA_030264695.1 Lissagria laeviuscula
ATGAAATCTTATCAAATTGTGATGAAATCTCAGTCCAACATTACTAAATTATTATCTCAGCGTTTTGAGCTTTGAAATCACAATTTCAACTGATATGACACGAATTTGCCGTAGGATGTTAATTTTCTAGGTTAACTTAATATTTTTCTAGCAAGAATATCGCTTATTATATGCAACTATATATGCATATATTATCTTTAATAGAAGTAGAGATAACAGACAAGGTTAATTTTGACAAATAAATTAATATTTTATTTAAATAAAACATATATTTAAAATAAAAAACTTTAATTTAAATAAAATATATTTAAAAAAAAATATATATTAAAAATATTTTAGTCACTTTAATTTAAATTTGATGCAAAGCAAGTTGCCTGTAAATAAACTTTTATAAAATTAAAATGAAGCAAACATTTTTTTTTAAATTAAACTTAAAATATTTAAATTTAAATGTTGTGCAAAATAAGTTGTCTATATTAAATAATAAAAATTTTGTTTTTTTAAAATTTAAATAAATCAAAATACAACAATCATTTAATGAAAACTAGACATTTATTTAAATATTTATTACTAGACTATAAAAATGTATATGCTATGACTAATTCCTGTTATCAAAGTTAAAGTCTTATCAACTCAAAACGGCAAATTCCAAAGCTGAAATTATATTCATTCCTTTTTTATCATTACGTTCATTAGCAACAGTTTTGTTATCGGGCCAGTACCGTTACGATCAAGTACGACATACATTATATATCTCGTACTTTGAAATAGTACTTGACTGAATTATTTATCATTGAACCTATGTTAAACCATTGATTAGTATAAGTTGTATTTTGGGTTGCATATAACTCGCCAGCTGCGAATATCAGTAAATTTGCGAACGTGATCATCTCATATTTGATTTGTCATCGAATCTGCTACAAATCGTTCTCGTACCATTACGGAATAACACCGCGCGCATCAGCTATTTCCGTATTTCACGACTTGAGCAGGTGGCCTTCACGTACCATGTAACAACGATATTTGTACTGCACTTTAATCAGGTAACCATGGCTTTCAATAATAAACAAAACTGCAAGCAACCATGCTACAGAAGTTCTAGAACTTTATTAAAGGTATCTATTGTTTTCAGAAGAGTATTTAGAAGACACAAAAATGGCATTAGCATTCCTGTTTCTGGTATGGGCACTCGTGGCGCATTGCAATGCCGCTGACACTGACATTGAATTGGATGCCAAGGCTCAATCCATGCATCGCATTGACTCTCTCAATTTGCTCTCCTACACATTGCTATTGATTCTTACTGTGTTAACAGTCTGGTTGTTTAAACATCGAAGAGTTAGTTTCCTACATGAAACTGGGCTAGCTGTTATCTACGGTAAGTAAAATCTTTTTATAAAATTGTTGTTAAAATCTTAATTTGGTTTTGTTTCAGGACTAATTGTTGGAGCAATTATTAGATATTCAGGAAGTTCTGATCCAATCCTAAGGATGTCAGTCATTTCTAATGATCAAAAGTACAATAGCAGTCTCCCCCCAGATGCTCTATCTTTACATTTTATAACGAACAAGTCATATGAATATGTTTTTCGCGGTGAAATCAAAGGAGTTCGTGATAATGTCATCGATTTGAAAGCTACATTTGATCCAGAGATATTTTTCAATATAATCCTGCCGCCGATAATTTTCCATGCAGGATATTCCCTGAAGAGAGTAAGTTTATTTAAGAAACTTGACTAACAAGTAGTTAGTTGCTTGTGACATAGTATGGTTGAGGTGTGTTAACATACAATTGATATGCACATTCTAGAAATACTTTTTCCGTAACCTCGGCGCCATACTAACATTCGCCATTGTCGGCACGGCGATGTCGTCCTTCGTTATCGGCGCGCTGATGTACGGCTGCGTGCAGATGATGCCAACACGAATGGCAACTAGCTTCACCTTTCTTGACACGCTATATTTCGGCGCGCTCATCTCCTCGACGGATCCGCTCACCGTACTCGCCATTTTCAGCGATCTTAGGGTCGACGTCAATCTCTACGCGCTCGTTTTTGGCGAGAGCGTATTGAACGATGCCGTTTCCATCGTCCTTAGCGGGTAAGCGCACGTCTCCCGCTTGCTTGTACGCATGCGCAACAGTATATTGAATGTACGCATGTGCAATAGCATTATATTGCATGTACGCATGTGCAATAGTACATTCTACGGGTTCTTCCAAAAAAAGGGGAAATTGATATAAATGCATGAGTTTTACTAGTGATTTCATTCGATATCAATGAATTTTCTTTACAATTGTCATATTGATTCTAGTTCGATTCAGAATTACGCCGAGAAATACCAGTCTGGTAGTGGTGGTTTTGAAACGGTGGCTTTCTTCAAAGCCGTATACGACTTCTTTGGGATCTTTATGCTATCGCTGGTGATTGGAGCTACTATGGGAATGATGACCGCTGCTTTGACGAAATTCACAAGGATTCGAGACTTTCCATTATTGGAATCTGCCTTGTTTGTGCTGATGTCCTATAGCACTTTTCTCATAGCTGAAGCTAGTGATTTGACTGGCGTCGTTGCAGTTTTATTCTGCGGGATGTGTCAAGCGCATTATACGTATAACAACTTGTCGGTGGATAGTCGTACCAGGACGAAGCAAATGTTCGAACTGTTGAATTTCCTTGCCGAGAATTTCATCTTTTCTTATATTGGCGTGTCGATGTTTACATTCCCGAAGCATCATTTCGACGTGTTGTTTATTCTAACTGGATTTGTATCCTTTTACAAGCAAATGCAGGACTGTTGTTGTTTTATAATATGAAGTCGTACAGTATCTGAATGTGGCACAAATCACATGTTGAAAGAATTCAAGTTTTTAACTTTATTTCAATTCATTTTCTTAACGCAGTGGCGGTTTTAGTGAGGGGGCGGGGCGGAGGGAGTGGTCTGTCCTGGGAGTCACTTAGTTTCAGGGGTGCCAAGTGGGTTGCGTTGGGGTTTATTTCTCGGGGGGGGGGTGGTACCAACTGGACTTAAACTGTCATCACTGTCCATTGTCTGTACGGCTTCAAATTGGTGTCATATATTGTAGAAATGTTGTTCCTTAATTGAATAATAGCTCTGTGCTGCGATCGGGAGAGCGGTGAACATCTATCCTCTTTCATATTTATTGAATTTGGGACGTAAACCAAAGATTCCCATGAATTTCCAACACATGCTCTTTTTCGCTGGTAAGCTACCTTAACACAAACTACTAAATAAGACAGAATATGAAGTAAAGAGTGATACAATGTTTTTGATATAGGTCTGAGAGGTGCTATGTCCTTTGCATTGGCAATCAGGAACACAGCTTCCGAAATTCGCCAAGCAATGTTAACAACCACCTCGTTGATTGTCATCATAACCGTAATAATACAAGGTGGTGCAGCATTGAATCTTCTAAATTGGTTCCAAATTCCGTGAGTAATTCTAATCGAATCACAATAAAATTACTAATTGTATTCATTTAGTGTTGGTGTCGAAGACGAAACTGAATCTCTCACTCGAAGTAAAAGAAACGTAAGCAAAAATTATAAACACGAATGAACGTTAATGTTGTATATAATTATTACACATTATTAGGGAAGTTTAACTCCTGGTAGCTCAGAATGGGCAGGAGCTTTTGGTGAAAGTGCACAAGCAGCAGCCCGTGGCAATGACAAAGCTCGTCTTGCTCGTTGGTGGACGTCCTTCGACGCTCGGTATATGAAACCATTGCTGACGCACTCACGACCTACTTTATTGGAAACCCTACCCGTATGTTGTAATCCTGTTGCAAGGCTACTCACCACTACTGAGCAGCTTACACAGGATCAGCGCACTGACTCTGATTCAGAGCTGTGCATCGTCGATAGCGGCGCGCCGCCTGATCTTAGCGCCAATCGAGTAAGTTATGAGACTTTTTAGTTTCAGTGTCCTCCAACTTCCTTATCATATCCTCTGTCCGCAGCTTGCTCCTCGTCGAGTAGTCGAGCACTGTTTTAATTTTGCACCGTGTTTTTTCAGTCAATACCTGCTATCAGCGGTCGTCAAATCTAATTTGTTGCTTCAAACGTTACGTTCAAGTATTACCAAACTGTGTGTATGACATTTACATGGGACACGCATCGCACGCAAATACTAAGTTTAAGAAACAACAAGAATTTGTAAATGCCAAAAAATGTGTTATCTATGCTAGAAATACGTGGTGCGCTTATCGTTACCATTAAGATTGCAATTGCGTGCGTTTGCTTGTTTCGATTCTTGTGTGCTGACAACTCACGAGTTCTGTGTACGTTTATTTTGTAGGCCTCGTTTCCTTAATGGGAGTTACACTGGCTGTGATTCACTTTATGATTATATATATTACTAATTATTGAAATATTAATATATGTATGTACTTATGCGATTACTATCATTCAATATATAAAAAGTTGAATAATATTTTGTTGTCATCTAGGGCTAGCATTCCTAGGAAACAATACAGGACAATTATATTCGTGATTCTATTGCGACATTTAGTATTAAACAATAACAAAAGTATTTAAAGTACAAAATATATTTATATACTTAGAATTCGTTTCGTAACCTACTTCGCAGTTTATTGCTATTATTATTGGTAACTTTTGCTAATTACGCAGCAATTGTAGCAGAACATTCCAACCAATAAACAAGGTCATCCTGTTACAATTCTATACAGTAAACCTTGCCATTGGACTACAAAATAGCGGCGGCGTAGCTAGAAATATTAGGTCCATGAGCAAGCTAATTGCGTACGGTATCAGATGGGAAGCAATGGCGCCTAGAGTGTTCAACCTACTCCAGAATAGGTCTTAAACAGTACCAATTTGGTATGAGGTCCTATATTCAAATTCCGACCAAGGAGCAATGATTAGTGCCTGGCAAAAGGGGACATCTTGTATACAGATGGCGGGATTCACGGGTACTGAGGTAGATGTATGCGGACAAAAGAGGCAGGCATCCTGTACCATGCAACTCAGTGTTGGGGGCCGAGTTAGTGGCAATTGGGAAGTGTGCAACCAATCGGAAGAAAAAGAGAGAAGGATCACGATATGCTCCGATAACCAGGCGGCCGTCGTGCCAATTCGGGATTGAGTCAAGAAAACACTTGACAGTCCGGCCAAGAAAAACAGGGTTGCCATCATGTAGGTGCCAGATCACATTGGCAACGAAACCAATGCCAGAAAAGACTCACGTGCGTAAGCAGGGGCTAAAGGGGAAGGCGATCTAATTGAAGTTGGGTGCCCTTTAAGGAAGGTGTAGAGAAAATGAAAGTGAGCCAAGAGGCAATAGTTGAGACAATGGGAGGAATCTTCTTCTTGAACATTTGGACAGGTATAAAACCGTATGGTTATTGGAATGATCACAGGGCATTGCGATCTAAGATGCTATATGCACAAATTCAATAGAAATACTACCGACATGTGTAGATGGTGTGAAAAGGAAGAGGGAGCTACAGGAAGACAGGCGTCAGCAGGCTGAGGTGGTTAGTGTTGCCGGAACCAGACTCCATCAGTTAAAGAATACAGCTGTAGATAACTTGATTGCCTTTTCCAAGGAAATCAGGAAAATACTTGAATCTTTGGTGAAAAGTGGAGGATAGGGGCACAATGGCGACAGCTTAGCGCCCCTGGGGTTCGTTACGCCCTTCTTTTTACCATTATATTTCTAAATGAACTTCCTACCCCATACTCGTTGGCCAATCAGCATTGCTCAATCTTACTATACGATAGCTCCGCCCCTGCTAAATAAATTTCTAACCTTCCTAACTAAGTCAAATGGCAATGCTTGCTGTAAGTACAATTAATAAGTGATGTCACTTTCCCTTCGAACAACAGTCGGCTGATACTTCCGCCTTTGCATAGCAGTAGTGTGTGCAATTGGTGAATGCATATGCGGTGTCATAGGAAACCTCTGTCCTGCAATATCCACCTCATATCGTACACCTTTCGCCATAATATATTCCGCATTCACCGTAAGAATACTCGAATTAGCTGGTCGTCGTATAAATCCTAAACTTATAAGTCTCTCACTGGCGAATCCATACCCCGCCGAGGTAACCGTACCAACGAATTCCCCATCCCTATAAATTGGTTCCCCTCCCCAAGGCCAAATATCTACATCAGGATCGATACCATCCACCTGAAAGAAGATCAACAATTTGCGTACGCCTTGAGTCTTTTGTCTCTGTAAAGCCCTCCGTCCAATGAAGTCCTCCTTTTTGTCTAATTTTATAATGTAACCGTTTCCAGCTTCGAATGGAGTCACAAAACTGGTCAATTCTTCTGCCCAAAATGGTATGAAACGCTCAATCCGCATGAATCGTTGTGTCAATGTCCCCACATCACGAATTCCATAATCTTTACCAACCTAGAACAAAATATTAGGCGTTAGGATCTATAATAATCTATAAATTAATAAAGACCTACTTTCATTAGTCTATAATATACATGTAAGGCATATTCTGAAGGAATATATAAACAATATCCAGGCTCTCCTGTATGAGTAAAAGACATGAGCATAACGTCCGAGGCATAGCCAACATTAACCTTTTTACATTGAAAAGGTGCCAGTTGCATTCCACTGTTAGACAGTTCTCCAAGAAGTTCCCCAGCTTTTGGTCCCACAACATTAATGACAGTATACATTGATGTCACGTCATTAAGGATTACAGGTGAATCCGATCGTCGATTCCTTTTCATCCATTCGAAGATCCGTGTCTGTTGACTTGTTGGTGATACCATAAAGTATGTTTTCTCTCCGGTGCGACACAGCATACAGTCGTTTTCATAGCCACCTTGTTCATTTAGCATTCCTGTGTGGACAATGGCACCTTGCATAATATCAATGTCATTTGTACATAATCTTTGGAGATATAATAGTAATTCTTGTAGGTCGTCAGACTAAAATAACATTGCCAGAGTTAGGAAATTGTATTAGAAATGTGTTTATTGATTATTTACTTTGATTTCAATCTTGGAAAATGAGGACATGTCGATGATACCAACACCTTCTCGGCATGCCAAATACTCTTCCCGCATGAAATCGAAAAACGCCGGTTTGTAGAAACTCCCGGGAGGCATTTCCGGTTCTTGGGGGGTCCCATCTTGGTCAATGTAGTTCGGATCGAAGTATAATGCTCTTTCGTAGGCCATTTTCATTCCAAACACTGCACCTCTCGTTTTCAGGACGCTGTATAATGGCGAGCAGCGCATGTTTCGAGCGTATTTGTATTCGCACTGATGTGGATACAAAATTGAATAATTCCTGTAACAATATATAACTTATTGACAGAGGTATCGCTGGGGGGGCGGGCAAAGAGGGCATCTGCCTCGGGTGCAGCAGCCAGGGACACCAAAACGATGTTTCTATCATAGATATTTTTAGAAATTACATTTTTGAGGGAGGCTGCGTGCAAGGAGAATTCGCCGCCAGTAGTGACCTTGCCTGTCTAAATGTTCATTTCGAAGGGCTGGGGCCACTGCGTACCGAGCGTAAGTGCCGCCTTTTGGTCAACTTATCCAGCAAAATTCAAATTCTCTCATTCCCCCTCTTCGAAAATTTGGAAGGAAAGCTGCTGTGCCGAGCTGACGCGCGTCGCAACAGGATACCGCTAGCAACCTGGCAAGATTGCAAACAGTTTTTCAGTGGAAGCTAGACAACTAGTTTGCAAATTGTGGCTTGGAGCAAGCGAAAATGTAATAGAATAGCAGTCCCGCACATCCCGTAAAAGAAGCTTTAACGCTGCGCTAGATTTGGGGCAGCTTTGACAGACATTGGAAGAAGAACAAAACAAAGACAAGCAACAGTTGTATTTGACGTCGAAAATCATCCCCAAAATAAAATTGGCCCACTTACCGTCCAACAATTTCCTTAATCCTCTGCTGTAAGTAATGCCTACCACTATGGACATCCAAAAATCGTTGAATATTAAAAGGCAGCAAATCCTGTGTAGGTCGTCCTTCCATAATCCATTCAGCCACTGCTTTCCCAATACCACCTGCACCCTGTAACTCGCATTATCAACACAACGCAGGTTGTAGCAAGGACGCACACAATTTATTACTTGCAATGAGTTACCGTTCATCCCGCAGGCAACGAAATAATTGCCAACTGTAGGTGCCTCGCCCAGAATCCATCTGCCATCCGGAGTGAAATTATCTGGTGAGTTGACTAACTCTGGACGGGCTCCTTGTAATTGTGGGAAGCGTCTCACAACTTTTTGCCAATACTCATCTATGCATAACATAAATAAATAAATATAGTATATGCGAAAATAGATAAATGCAATGTCTACCAAAATGTGTCCATTTGTGTTGAATATGATTTGTCCAATCTCTTGGTATCGACGCGGAAGCATTAAAAGCCGCTCGAGCTTCAGGTTCAAACCATCCTACCAAGAACCCAGTACCATAATCTCTACAATAAGAAAACGCATCGAAGTCACGGACGCATGGCAATGACTCCTCTTCGGAATGCAGATCCTCTGTAGTAGCATAATAATGCTCAGCAGGATACGCAGGTATACGTACTTTAGGCTCGCAAGCTAGTCCAAGCTCTCTTGCCCACATGCCCGCACAATTCACGAAATACTCGCATTGAATATTACCCTTATCAGTCTGTACCCCAGCTACCCTGTCACCTTTGGTAAGGACCTTTTCTACGTATACACCCTCTTCGTACCTAACACCGGATTTCTGTGCGATTTCCGCTAAGACTTGGCAAATGGCCATCGGGTCCGCGACAGCATCATCCGGTGTCCAAACGGCTCCTTCGAGATCATCCGTATTCATATACGGATGGATGGCTTTGATCTCTGCAGGACTCAATAATTCACATGGCAGTCCCGTGGGAATATTGTAAGCTATCCTTCTGCGTAGCGCAATCAGACGGTCTTTGGTCTGCGCCAGATTTAAACTTCCACACTGACGCATGCCAATGTCATATCCACTTTCTTGCAACTCCTGGTACAATTTTATTGAGTATCTGATTAGGTTCCTCTGACTGATGGGTTTGAATAACCCCAAGATGCCGGAACCAAAGTGCGAGCTTCCACTACCGATGCGGTCCTGTTCCAGAACAAGGACATCTCTCCATCCGTTTTTAGCTAAGTGATAGGCCAAGGAATTAGCTACAATGCCAGCTCCTGCGATAACGACTCTCGATTGCGACGGAAGTGATGAGTATGGGATATTTTGAAATTGAACATCACGTCGCAGGCTTTTCGCCTTGGTGAGCGTTCGTTGTAACATTATTTGTGACGATGACAATGCATCATTTGCTAAAATATTTTGTAATCAATGAAATAATTAGAATATTAAATTATGTATGGAGTTTAAAATGCCTTTGATTACCTTCAATTCAGCTGTCTCTCACGCTGGTAGAGATGAGCAATGGATGGAACGGCGTGATGCAGCAGGAAAGAAAAAAATAGATTTGCCGGCGTCCTGCCATGTGACGATGGTCGTCGCGACGCCTCAAATATAGATCCACTAATGCGACGTATGCGCGTGTAGTCGAATTGAAGCCATGCCATGCGAGTAAACCATCCGGAACGTGCATAATCCACTCGCATGGTTCTAATCTATGGATTGCTTCGTAAACAAACGATATATTTGATGAATATCAGGCGCGTGTGGTGAAACAATTGAAATTACAGATAAATGATAGTTATTTACTTTGTACGCATACTCGAATTTGCTTAATAAGAAATTTCAATGAATAATTTAATATAAAACAAGTTTAGAATAAGTCAAGATTGGTTGTTTCCTTCTCTTTCTTATTATTTTTTCTTCATTTGTTTCTAATCCCTATTCAAAAATATGACATAATAATACAGTGTTGCCAACTATGCATTTGATGGTGTTACTAGAATATATTAAAATAATGTCATACAAACTTTAAACATAAGGAATTCTTTAATTGTAATTATTTGTTTATTATTAACTTTATGTTTAGATTGACTGTATAATATTAATTGCAGTAATAATTAAATTTATTCTATAGTTTATCTTTAGTTTTAGTTATTTCCGACAGATGGCGCATGCCAATGCCGATTGTCACAATAAATGGCGACCTGCGAAAGGTGAATGTTGTGAAGATCCTTAACTATGTGCTCGTAAATCCGCTACAATTAAGGACTTACATCATATAAAACAATGCAACCACTTGGTGAAAATACTTTAAATGTGCCCGCGTTCCTCAGCAAACTATGGAAGATGGTCAATGATCCGAAAACTGACCATCTGATAGCTTGGGGATCTGTAAGTAAATTTGGTTCATTTGATCTTGTCTTCTTACTCTAATAACTATGTACTTAACGCTACATTATGTATATAATTCCTTTAAAATATATGCTATATCAGTGTTGTTTTTCTTATAGAGTGGCACAACATTTGTTATAC
>JARJDU010008766.1:0-19593 GCA_030264695.1 Lissagria laeviuscula
AGTACATTATTAAGCGATGAATAATATGGCCGAATTTGCAATTTTTGGCTTCAACTCGATTTATAAGACGTTAAAAGTTAAAGTGCGTTTTTCCATAATTTTCAAAATTAATTTTCAAATATTTCCGACTCGAAATTCGAAAAAGTAAAACGATAAGAACATAGCTTTTAGCAGCTATAAAAATGGGGGGAAAAATTACTTCAAAAAAAGTAAAATTAGTGTCATCACAATCAGTCACGACGCTAAAATCTAGTTTCCTATACCAGTTTGGGCCTCTTAAACAGTAGTGATATCCCCCATTCAAAGGATTATTACACATATACCCCCAAATGATGAATATGAAACATACACACTTTGAATGCAAATATCCAGAGGCGGATATACGTACAATCCAGCACGCAGACTTTTCAAAATGGTAATAAGAATGCGGAAATTCAGAACTCCAATTAATTTTTAGACCAGGGCACACAACGATAAAAGGTCACAGCGCGGAGCACACACTTGATAGTGTTTGCATTGACCGTATCGAGATCTTGAATGTCCCGTTTGCGAAAATCATAATATATGACAACAACTTTCTTTCTAGATTGCTGCCCAGATTTACAACTGCGCAAATATTGTACAATAATTAGGTAGTGCCTGTCGACTTTTTGTGAAAGGCATTAAACGAAGCGCTTTTAGGTACGAAACATATCATAACTTTCATGCCACACAATTATTGGCGATAAATTTATTATCGCATTTCGTTCAACGGTTAGACAAACCCATTCCGAAATGAATACAACGACGGCCTTCGGCAAAAACTGAGCGTAGACCATGGAGAGTTAAAGTTAAGCTTGGTATAATATTAATATACGTATAACTATTATTTCCACTGGCATACGCGATATAAATGCAAATAGAAATTATTGTCGTTTCGGCTATTATGCATTCAATACACATTATTATGCTTCGTGTCCTATGATTTATTTTAAGACGCATAATTTATGAAGCTTTTTCTGCGCATACAATACGAAGAGACGCTTTACGAAGTTAACCGAAGACGACCAAAACATTTTTGACTTTTATATTATACTTTAAAATGTGTAAGAATGATAAATGTATTTGTTCAAAATTAATAAACTTATTATTTTATTGGCATCATTTACGCAGTGCATTTTGTCTTTTAGTAATGATTTTTAATTTAGTATTTATTGACATTAAATTAAATTAGACAGCAACAAATATGTAATAAAATTCATTGGCATTTCAACATTATTGCGCATCAATCAGTTCACATTTAATCCTACCATATTAATCAGATCGAATAATTGGATGGCTACGAGTATTTCAAATCAATATTCGACTATTCATTGAATCACTATGAACCAGTACCGTCTTTAGCCATGAGCATCATCAGAACCGACATCAAAATGAATTACAATATTTGTGCACAGTGACTTCGTTTGTTTCCCATGAAATATGTGCCTAATTTAAAACGGCATGAGTGCTGCACTGTATGTACTACATTGAGTGATTAATGAGTCATAACAAAACCATTATTACACAGTTTCACGATCACGATTTAACCTGATTTAATGATAGATGCACTAGTTATCAGTCATATTATGATGTTCATCAATATTACGTTGAACGGCAATTTTTATTCGAAGCATTAGGCAAAACTAAAAAGCTGGCCTTTAACAATTTTGATTTGTAGCTTATAAAACCATTATATAGGTGCAGTTAATGTAAAGTTGGGTTATGTCATTTCATTCCGTTGCATTTAGCATAAATAAATCGAGATTTACGGCCTCGTTAAAATATTCAATATTCTATTCAATTCTGATCAGCAAACGGAGACATTGCTACAAAAATTTATTGTCTACTTTTATATTTGGTTTTATTTGCATATATGGAAACTTTATTATACTCAATGTAAGCTCAATCAAGCATGATAAAGTGCTGGCTTTTATTATGTAAACCAATTTACTATTCTTTGCTCAGTCTTCATGCTGCACACAAATTCATGCAAAATTCATTCTACTTTCTATAAAAATAACTACGTTTGGCTACGTAATACAGAGACAAATGAAAAGAATCATCAAAAAGTTTTCCCCTGTCTGATAGCCGCCATTGAAACATATTTGCAACTTAATTTAATGATAATCATCGGAATTCTATTACAAATAAAGAATAATGTTCTATAATAACAAAAAGAAAAATATTTATTCTCTTGTTTTCACTTTTTTATTTGTAAAACTTTTGTTTGCGTCATCATTATAATATAAATATGAAATTGAGGTCTTGAATAAATTGTTTACTTGCAATATAATTTAATTATATAGATAGAAGCAAATAATCACCTGCAATTTTATACCGGCAACGTCAACCATAGCTGAAATTGCAGATGATTATGCTTCAATGCTGACTATAAAAGCGGAGAAGCGCTGCTATTTTATTCAAATTGCCTCAACTGTTTGTTTATTTATATTAAATGACAATGACGCAGTTTTATGCTGATATTCATCGAAAGATAAATGATATATTGATGCAGCGTTTCACTAGCTAGAGAAAAGGATCTATAAAAAGAAGAGACTTAGAACTCATCGGTAGGAACCCACCCGCATAGGAATTGTCGTCACGTGTGGCGTATATACAGCAAGACCTTGATTGATTCTACACATTTTCTGATTAATTAAAATATTTTAAAATTGAAGTTATAAAATTTCAAGTAATAGAATTAAACGGTTTATATAGAGAAATAGCGACTGAAGTAAAGAAGGAATGATTTATTTGGCTTTTCAGGATTTCTAGAATATTGAACTATAATACGATATTTCGGTATATAACTTCGTTGTAAGGTTACAGCAAGAAATATTATTTTCTGTCTCTCTCTCTCTCTCTTGCACTCTTAAATTATTTGATTAGAGAAAACCAAACTGAAACTCGCTTTTTCTCAAAATCATAAAAATCTCGGGATCTATCCAACCGATTACGTTCATTCTTTGCTTCCAATGCGTAAGAACGAATTCTTTATAATGTAACATGCAGACTTTTTGATATTTTAATGTTAAATGACTATTTTTGGTCGCCATTTTGGTAATATTCTGAACTTCGAAAAAACCTATCCTACATGGTAGCGATATCAAGGTTTTGGATTTTACAAGTCCAGTCGGTCTACAATGTAAACATGGAACCAGCGATAGGCAGCCACCCGGAGCCGCTCAGAGATATATTGATGAAAAAATGTATCGAGGAAGTAAACATGTTGCTCAAGAACATACAAAAAACCCGGAGTGTTTACATTATTTCGAATACTCAAAAAAATGCATGAAAAAAGATCATAAGCTGCTACCTTCAGAGACCTAACTTGGGGGGAGCAAGGGGGAACAGCTGTCCCCGGGCGCAGCACCAAGGGGGCGCTAAATCGATGTAACTTTTTAACGTTTATAGATCGACAAAACACAAACCAGGATACAAAATATCGTATGTGCATCAATGTGGTGCTGGCAACCCTAGTTACGCCCCTGCTCCCATTAAGGCTGCTAGGGCAATAAATTTGAAAACTATTTCAATCAATACAAGGTTATCTATCTATACAAAATTGCATCATGTGAAAAAGCAGTCAATTGATTTAGAATTTTTCCTAATTGTTTCGAACTTGACATAGAATTTATGCATGTTAAGGATATATATGTACTATATGAAGAACTTACAAATTTATTTAAAAAAAAATAAGAACTGAATTTATATATTTACATAAAGGTATTAAACTACACAGTTATTAAAGATTCAGAGGCATGGTGCAATTCCAATGAATATAATTAATTGACAACATTGTATGTACATTGTTGTTCGATATTAAACATTCATAACTAATGACACGGATCTAACTACATAACTATATACATATTATTAAATATATATGTATAGTTGTTTTTTAAAGTTTAATATATCCTTTAAAGTGTTATTAAGTTGTCAATTTATCTACAGTGCAGTAGGCAGGCATGTGCTATAAAGTAATCTATTTATGTCAACTAATTACAACTCTTGTTTACAAAGCGACATAGTAGCTACACATAGTTGTTTGTGGTAATTAATAACAATAATTACAATAAGTGGGTGGTAAACGGAAAAATACTCTGTATACCTTTGGGTAACATGTATTTTTAAGTAATCTAATTGCTTAATGCAATTTGCGACACCGAATAAAATTCAAAAAACATTATTTACATTGGAACTAATTAATAAATTTTATTATCCCTATTTTTATATATGAAATCAATTATATTTCATTTTAAACGGTAGCTAGCATCGAGCAAATTAATTTCTATCTGTCCAATATACAAAAGCAAACGGAAAATATGTCAAAACGAGTACTTCAACAATTGTTTTCCATTCCATTCAAATGATACAACATGAAATTGGATTTTTGAAAATGAAAAATATTCAGTTACTAAAAGCGAATTCAAACAAGCAAAAAAAAAGAAAGAAAAAACAGACGGAACGCGTGTAAAACTCGACATCTCGTTGAACCGGGAAAAGCTCGGTATCGATCCAGTTTTTCTCGCAAAGGCTGAATTACAAAATGAATGCCAAAAATAGAGCGGCACAAAATGTAATAAAAACGCATCCGAGGATGTGTGCGCACCGCGAGATGAATTGTAAAAACTAAAACTACTAAAATCACAGAATGGCAGAGCAAGCAAAAAGCACTGGTACCGAACTGGTGGAAATATATAGCACCGCATGCATAGCACATTCATGCATACAAATAGCAGGAGGATACTTTAAAAGAGCACCAACGACAGTCGAGAAAAACAGAATTCAAATGTACCCAAAGCGTCGCAAACAAAGAAATGTTGAATTGCCTTATTGGTTTTATCCGTGCGTGCCATATTACAATGTCATCAATCCGGGCTTATGTAATTCCATGAAATTAATAACAAATTGGGGAAAGACACGCACCAATTAATATCAAAATAGAATCATCAATGATGCGATCGCAATCCGACAATTGCTAAGAAAGAAATCGGCGGTAGCGCAAATTGAAAATGGCTGAAGACGTGTAATAAAACACCTGGCGCAAATGCAATGTGCATGCATGTCAAACAAGCACTATCAATTCAATGTTATATGAATTATGAGTAAAATCAAGTTAAATCGATCAAATGACAATGTATTATTAAAATTTATTTATGTAAAGCGCGGTAGTATGATGTGTTCTATATGATAAAAGCCAAATGCACTTTGAATTAAATCCAGGTGGTGTTGTACTATAATCCAATGATCCAATGGTTAACTGATGGAAACGAGAGGTTTAAAAGTGCAACAAACTTAATTTGAAAACAAACAGTTTAGCAAACAAGTTAGAACAAATATGTATATATAACTTGGGCGCAAGATGTAGTAAGATTATTAACACAGTATATTTATTTAACGTGCCTGGGTCTAGGTCCAGTGCATAATGCGCGACTACTAGATAGCAGCAACACGGTAGCTGGAGCCGACGCCGCGACGCGCACACGACAACGACCCACCGGTGACTGGCTGCGCTGGCTGCAGCCGCCGCGCAGCAGGCGGACATTTGTGTTCACGGCCTGCAGCAGGACAGGCGCTCTCCAACGACGACTCCGCGCATGCGCTGGTCTACAACTGCGAGACTCGAGAGACGCATTTCGCATTCGCATTTTCATGTGAATGCGCTGTTATTTGCATGTTTGTAGTATGTCAAAGGACATACTACATTGTGCTTTCTTTCCTAGTGGAATTCCCATCGCGCGGCAAATGATTAAAAAGCAAGTCGTAATAGGTGTGAATGATGAATTAATTGCTGCGCCTAATTTAATTCCCCCTCCGCCGAACCCATATTATAAGCGAAAATAAAACGAAATTAAATATGGAATGTTTCAATGTTTATTATAAACGAATAATGAAAGAAAGCGCTGTAAATCATAAAAGGTATAAATTTAATTTTATCGTATACACATTCGGTGTTATTTGGTTTTTATTTGTTTCGCTTTTACGATGTGAGCAGGACTGGCTTTAGAAAGGCTGCACCGTTCGTTCACTGCGCGCATTCATCCTTCGCGTACGATAAATACACCCCGCGCGTCTCACCGTTAATGATTTTTACATTATGATGATAACTCGAGTCAACGACTCAACTTAAATATTTAATGCACATTTAATACTGCGCCATCAATTTGAAGTGAATAAAAAAAAGCATAAACGAACAGAAATGGGAATGCATTAGCATTATGACATTCGTTTGATCGGTCGTTCCATTCGGTCGTACGCATTGATACCTGCACATTCGTCGCAAAAGTGCGCGGGGTGTTTTATGCGTGGCAAATTTTTAATGCGCGAACGCTATTAAAACTTTATTAAATGGCAGTTTATGTGCGCCCGTTTCTTGTCGGCGTGGCGTGTTCGCGGAGTAGGCGCGCTCCGCGCACGTCGAAGACGCGACCCCAGCGACGCGGCAAGGAGCTTGCGCGCCACTTTTATTGAACAGTCGTTAAACGTGAACGCCGAACGAGCGTCGGCTTTCATTACATGCATTAAATGTTTTATGTACCATTGCAATTCTCGCCACTACATAATCACTGAAGGCTGGATACAAATTCGCGCCAATTTCACTACACGGAAAAATCATTAAATCACTATTCAAATTAGAATAGGTACCTAAATCAAATTAAAACAAAATAAAAACAGAATAATGCGAATTTTTGACATGCGTAGGGGCAGTAATGAGCAGGTGTCAGCACTGCGGGACAGTGTTACCATCTTTCGTTACACCTGAATTGAGAAATTTGCCGCACGTTCATGAAAGCTGGTTTCAACAGTATGGGGTAACATAGCACGCTGCACGGCTGTGCGAGAATTGTGCGGTAATCGTATGATCCCAAGATTCGGTAACGTTCACCAGATTTATTCGTTTGTGGGGCTATATCAAGAGTACAGACCAAGAATTCTGGATGAGTTGGAACAGCGAATTCATGATGAAATTCTCAATATGCCAGCTGAGATGTTACATATGTTACACAGTATTATGACAAGTGACTCCATCTTGAGTCACAGGTGGCAATGTAAACAAGGACGAGTTTCTTACGGCGATTAGTTACCTATATGTCAAAGGTTTCATTCATCACTTTTTTATTGTTAAGAAAATAATTGAAATATAAATGGCGAGGAATAATTAGTAATTTTTCATTAGAGCTCTCTCTTGTTGAGTATTATTAATTTCTTTATCAAAAAGATTCTAATTGCACATTACCAAACTGTTGATTTATTAATGAAATAATTGAATATTAACCTCGATTTAATTCAATGTTCAATTTGATTTAATTAATGTTTTATATAAAGTAAATATTTGCTAAAATATTCATGTAATTTTCAGTGTAGAGCCTACAAAAATATTTTTCATCAAAATAGTTTTCATGAATATGAAAATTCATAATCGTTGATCGCTTTTTAAATGTTGTTTACACAAGATTTAGATTAGGAGGCTCATTTACCTCCAAACTGGTATGGGAAATTCCAGGTTAGCGCCGTGACTGATTGCGACGGGAAGTAAAGTAGCACGTAACTTGCCGTGATTACTGCCAGCTGCAATGCTGATATTACACCGGCACATGTGACATAAACATTTCGCGAATTTCCAGGTCCTTGTCGTTTTCAACTCATTTCCAGAACCTACTTCGGTAATAGCCAAATTCCAGACGGCAAATATGTACTGGAAACAGGTGTATTACGGACAATGGGAATGTCTATACAAACACAATGAAACGATTGGCAAAATTCATGCACGAAAATTATTATGATGCATTATTTTATATTTATTATGCATTCGGAGTCGAGACTTTGGCGTTTGCTATTCATATAAATATAAAAGTATGAAATATGCAAATAGAACTATGCATTGAATCCAAAACAACCTCAAAAGTTGGACGTACCATTACAGGACAGAAGAAAGGCAATTGTACACAACTGTAACAAACCTAAACCTGATCAGGTCGCTGATAAAATAAAAGATGGCGACGCCGCGACGAACGTAAAAGGACGGCCGCAATTGCACTTAACAGCTACAAGAATGGTCTAATAAACGAGAACAATCGGCTCGTAAAGTACAGGCGCACGAAACATAAATACAAAGCCAACCGTCCAGAAGTTAGCGAGACAAGAACGACCGACGTTACCTCAAGCCGTTACCATCAAGAGATTAGGATAATCCATAATAGGCGTAAATGATAAAGCAGCTCTGCTTAAGTCGTCGATATTTACTGCGCTTTAGTTTCTTTCTACACTTAAATTAATTGTACATATTTTTAAAAAATTGCGACCCCCTCCCCCAAGTAAAAGCAATACAAACCAAGCTATCATCATCATATTTTTGTGCTTATTTTCAGCCTATACTGTGCCGTTCGCTATTTTATCGTTCATTTCTTCAGCCATCTTCGAACGAGATTTGAGGTTCTTACTTTGATGCCAACTCTCGTTCTAAATGTCGTTGCTATTTTAGTTCGTCTCCTATCGAATGCTCAACTAATGCAGTCATAGAGTTAGTTCATTTTGGTGTTCTTTTTTGAACTAGTTCTTCGCTCATTCTGATTTTTACTAATTTTATACAGGTAAGCCTACCCTGTTATAAAAATAAAAATATATTCAAAATCGATTTTTTTAGGTAATGCATACAATATTTCCAGTGGCTTAGTGTATTGCGTATTTTAACATTATTATTACAATATTTTCATTTCATGAACAATAAACAAGGAAAGAAAGAATTCCCTAAGTAATTCTCATTTATAGTCATCAGTTATATTGTATTATCGATTCTTCTCATTTCATGTCCTCCATAACAAACACGCCATTACGGTCGTTAAGTATTA
Source organism: Lissagria laeviuscula (assembly GCA_030264695.1). Taxonomy (NCBI): domain Eukaryota; kingdom Metazoa; phylum Arthropoda; class Insecta; order Coleoptera; family Staphylinidae; genus Lissagria; species Lissagria laeviuscula. Next base: position 8,874 of record JARJDU010008766.1, read on the forward strand.
TAACTCTTTAATTCAAATTCATAAATTATTTATCTTACTGTATTGCACTGCAATATGCAAGTCTGCATTGTCTTCGCGCTCGTTACCGAACTTTACACGATTCGAAGACCTCTCCGAGATTCATCTTCGAATGATAATAAAGTGAGGTGAAGTGCAACGTTACTCCCTTGGCTGGCATATGTATGTAGTATCATTTGGCGCATTGAACCACTGATAGTACGAAACTACGAAGAAGAAGAAAAACAGAAGAAGAACTTTGTTTTGATTCGTCGTTCGTCTTGCTTGCACGAGCTTGAAAGGAAGGAAGGCATGAAAAAAAGATTGCGTACGAATTTGATCCGGCATTGGATTAGGGGAGGAAGCAGACCAGTTCGCTTTATGGCCCGTATCAATCCTCATCCGCGGCTCGTAAAACTGAATTTCAGAACACGTCCCGCCACTAACCGAAGGCGAGCGAGTTCGCCGCGAGCCGACGAAGCCGGAACGTGCATCATTTCGACAAAACGATCCACGGACGCGCGCAATAAAATTTATTGAGATTACGTGGCTATCGGAAAACTAAACATTTAATACAACATTGTGTGTCGTCCTCGGCGTATAGTTTTTATGCGCTTTTTCCGGGCGGATTCTCGTGTGCGCCGCGCAGTTTCTTTTCGCCAAGTGCCATTCCAATAAATATATGTCGACGATTTGCTATCCGAAGCACATTGGCGCGAGAACACGATGCCGAAGAAGAAAAAAACAAAGGGAGAGAGAAAAACCGAACGAACCAAGTACGAATAGTATGTACTAGGAGGCTGTCGGCGAGGAGGGGTGAAGGAAAAACTACCCGACGACGACGTGGCGCAAGAAAACATAAAAGTAATAGTCGTAACGGGAAAGGAAAAAGAAAGCGCAGCGGAAAAGATCTGCGATGTTATTACCGACTCTCTTTTTCGGGTTTCGTTTTTCTGCTTCCTCTTGAAAGGAATAAAGTATCCAGTCGTCGACAGAAGTAGGCGAGTTGCCTGAAAATTGAGGAAAAATATTCCGACACATTGTCGTATTGCTCGGCAGAAATATACGATTAAAATACTCAGAAAGGCAATAAGGCGAAGGCAAAACACTGAAGGTTATGAGATGAAATTGAAATGACGCAAAAAATCGGAGGGTGCAAATCACCCACAAGAAAAAAATGCATATAGGGAAATGAAACTAAAATGAGCGTTTATAACGTAAACAAATGGGAAAACACATTTTGTCGCCCGCCCAGAAATGAACAGCTCACAAGTGTCTAACTGTCGGTAAAATGAATGTCATACAGCACACCTCCTTGTGACCCATAAACGGAATTCTCTCAGAACCCACCTAGAAACGAAATTTCGAATTTCATACAAGCCTACAGCACACTTCCTTGTGACTGACCCAGGGAAATCCCCTCAGCACCCCCACTTTTTTGTTCATTAACGTAAATAAACATCCACGGAAGTAGTATCCACCCTCTAAAACCCACTAAAGATATAATATAAGATTGCCAGACTAAGCTCACTTTGTGAAAATGCCATATTGCCATATTATTAATATTAAGACAACCTCTCTCGCCAGTGACACCCAGTGATAAATGTAACAACTTCAAGAGTGACCAACATGTACGGCAGGTTATATAACAACCATGGCTTCACATTCATATACATATATATTGTATTAAAATATTTAACAGTAATTTAATTTAACAAATAAATGATATTTAACCACTCAACATGAATATGTGTTCATCCAATAATCCCGAATTCTAATTAAATAATAAACGCAACCAATTGTATAGACTAATTAATTAGTAACATAACATTTCCTACCCTCAAACAGCTTATACATCATTTGTTTTCAGCGTGCTCGTGTTTAACTTGTTTGCTTCCAAAAATATCATACGTATTTTTTTGTTGTTGTTGTTGTTTTGTTTCGGTGGCTCTATTTAACAGCACGCTTTGCTATGAAACCGTGCTTAAAAAATAATGAGTTTTTTTTTCTTTCATTTTCTATATGTGCGTCGAAGCTGTAGTCTATTACCTCTTGACAGATTACCGCCTAGAAATAAGTCAGACTACACGTGGAATTCAATTCTTTTTCTTGTTGGCTTATATTTACACTCATTGCGCGTTGGTCTTTAATTTTTTTCTTTGGGCGTTCACCTCTTTTTGTTTTAATTACTCTTTTTGATTTAGTTGAACCATTAACGGCAGGTTTTAGTGGTTAGATATAATGGGGCCCTAGGCGCACAATCACTTTGAGACCCCTCGTAAAGATTTATATTAATTGATGACAAATGAATCGGCCGTCCTGAAATAGTTTCCCGTACGTGATACATACGTGCACTTTCGACCAATCTATACGGCATTTCCCATACTTGCAACACAATGCAAATACAAATTGTAGACCAGACCTGGACAAATGGCATAGTATTGAATTAGGTCCGCGAGCTTTATCATAGCATTAGGTTCCGGGATGTACAATTTTACAATAATTGTTTGGTCTACGGTCAAATGTGGCCCGACAATCAAAAGATTTGCCCACCCCTGATGTAGACCTTTTAAGGATCGTACACCTACCGGAGCTGATTTACCAGGCTCGTGCATTTCGCATTTCGCATTTCGTATAAAAAGAAATCGAATAATTTCACATAATTCGTTAAACACATTTACGACTGATCGATATCAGTATTTATATTGTCACCATAAAACATCACATAAAATCAATAACAAAGATACACTCCAATTACCTACCTTTCAATCAATTTCATATAATAGAGATATAAAATAGTTGAATAGGAAACCGATAAATAAGAAAATTGTTGTAAAATTACCTTATCGTCGTCGCCTTCGCTATCACACTGTAACAGAAGAAAATAGAAGTTAGTTATATAAGCGATAGAAAAAATTCCGTTTATTAATGAAACGGCATTACACTGATCATGCAATCTAATTATTGTTAAGATTTGATTGCGCTTTCATCAACATCTGCCAGTTAACCAAAAAAAAAACCAACGACTTTGCATTTTTCAATTTATTTTAAACTCTAGCACGAAATTAAAGAGACAAGACGCAACGAGAGCGAGAAAGTACGAGATGGAATACAGTTTCATGGGCGGTATACATGAGTCGAGTTGGTGAAAGTTGCGAGTTACAAGCTTGCAAGAAAATTACATTTTTCCCCTAAGGAAATTCAAGTATCATCAAAGTTTTTGAATTATTGCTCATATTCTGATGCTCCCTCCTCTACAACTTCCTATCCTTTCGTTCATATTATGTTTCCCCTATCAGAATTCCCCTTCTTTAACTCGTCGTCTTATCCTGATTACATTCTGTGCTCATTTTATCTGATATTATAACTTATCCTATAAACCATTAAAAAAAAATTAAAAAAAACATGTTATTACGGTGCAAATACATTGTTTCCCAATAATATTTCAATATTGGATATGGAATATGCGTTAAAAATGCAAATTTTCATTATACCCTGGCCTCTGTTTACTGTTTTAGTAGATTTTGCAATATCATAATCTACATAATACGATACAGAATAATTGGATAGCTACAAGAATTTCAAGTCAAACTTGACTCTCTTTATTGCATCACAACGAACAATCAATTTTTCTTGCGCCGAATTGTCCGTACCCGGAACATTTTTATATAATGTAGCATATATGCAGTGGCGGATTTATGCACGGCTGTGGAACTCCAAATTCTGAAAGTGGGTGCAAGTGCCCCCTAACGAGAAGCCCCAAACTGATTGTGCGCCTAGAGCCCCTTTACGCAGGGCCTCAAATCCGCTACTGTACAAATATCTTGCTCGTTGATATTCATTCAATTTTGCAAAATTGCCTATCGGTCCCTTGAATAAGTAATCCATAAAAAGAAATGTTAGCGCCAAACAAGTGTACGACAGACTGGAAATTCTTCGTGAAAAATTCAATTTATGATATTTTTCTATGTTCAGTCTTTTGTTATTCGTTTTTTGGTTTTGTTTTTCATGTGTATTGTACACACATTTTGCTCATTCTCATATTTTCTTCATCACTGTCATCGCTTATGTCGTTTATTTAGCTTGTCACGTATCTTAATGATTTTATTGCTCAGAGTCTTCGACCCTAGTCGGCCTGCGTTTTATGATGGAAAATCTTGTGTGCAGCCGTTAATAGGGTTTCTGTGTTAATTGTATGCACTCTAGACAATTATGATAAAATGTGTTGTGTATTCAAATCTTTTCCTTCCTTTTGGGAAAAGTTCCGGGCTTCCCTAATTCCAAACAACCGCGAAATTCTTCACTACTCCTTGAAGGACTAACTGAATAAAACTATAAAACTATTATCATCTTATTATAACTTGTAAGGTTTGTCCCTTTGTCATTACATTTATTTGTTACTTTCATCGCCGGCTTATGATAGTACACAAACATGAGCCGTCGGTTATCCGAGCTCGAGGCTTGCCGGTTATCCGGTATCCGTTATCCGACCAAACTACTGTCCGTTTCAACTCTACAACTAATGATATAGTATAGTATTGCGCAAGTATTTATCTGAAATTCTTATTCAATATTGAGAAGTGAACGTTTGCTATACAACTATTATTAAGATTGATACAATATTGTTATCAGAATATTAAACTTTTCGTCAATATTTATTTATTCAACGTATTTCAGCAATCGCTTATAAAATGCTGTGTTTATGTTACCTTGCACGATAGGAAATAATCCTATCAATATTTATTTAAAATAAATCCAGTAACAATATCAATATTCCATCTTTATACATACAAATCCGAATATTGATTTTAAATTGACAATATATAACTGCCGTATCAATCGAAAACTCAGAAATAGCCAACATTACTTTTAATTCGAATTTCTATGCACTAAATTTGGTAATTTGGTTTCGAATGTACAAACTTTTAAATTGCATTTAACAGCTTTCCGTTTTGTATTTGCATACTGCATCTACCGCCTGCTCGAATGGGAAGCCGAAAGTTGTAAAATCCAATTAATGCAACTACGTCTTAATGCCACGGCATGCCAGTCTAAGTAAAATTACAAGTAATTTAGCAGAAACTAATTGATCAAGACCATAGAGGCAAATGTTTTAATGATATTACACGTCGACTCAACGTTTTTCTTTCGATTTTCTTCACATAATTTTAACGCATTTTAACTTATTATTTAATATTTAAAAAAAAAGCTGGTAGTTGACTAGCAGTATACATATTCGCGCTGTTGGTGCCTATTTTATTTCAGGTAGAAAAACTATTATAAGATTTCACGTTGATGAAACTATGTTTGATATATTTTATTAGTGGAATGATAAGTCTAAGTAGATGGCGTTTTACGGTTGGGAAACGAGAAAATTGACGACCGCAATATACAGATTTGTTTAGTTTAAAGAATGAATGAGAAAATCAAAAAAAAGTCGGCAGTCGTTGACGTGTTTAACGCCATTTTAGTTGCTTGGTGTGTTATTACATTTGTTGTAATTTTAAAGAGTTGTCAATCAAAGGTTTTGACACACCGACGCACACGTACGAACCAAACGCATGTACTGATGAGCGATGACACAATTTCTCCCGTTTTCTTCATGTGTTTCTATTAATTACATTCAAGGGATGATATAATATGTAAATGTGCAAAGCCTAGTTCGTAGTTCTCGCCAGGATTTACCCGTTGGAACCAAATTCGTGGCTCTACCTGGTTTCGTTTCGAAGCTACAATGATTTTAACGTCGGAAAAAGTTTAATTTTCATCAATTTCAGACCTTCACTCTTGCACCAACCACACGATAATGACAGCGAACAAGAATCGTTTGCTTAAATAAGATTGTTTATTTCAACTTTCTGCGGCTATAAATAGCGTAGCTGTAACTTTGCAAAGTGAGACAAGTTATAACGCAAAATTCTAATCTGTATAAGCAAATTTGTATATAGTTAATATTATTAACGAAACTATAAAATATCTATCCTTGTCTACCCGTGTCTATCTATTCTAGGGGATTCTTATTTTAGTTTTGTCAATAGGAAGAACAAATGATTGGAAATTCTGCACAGAAGAAAGCGCGAAAAACTTCAGATTTCAAAATAGATAAAAGCTTATCATATTATTCTTTTCATTACTCTTATATGCAACTATAACTATTTTGGTAAATCTTGCATCGAAGACGTTTTCATTTCACAATTATAACATCGGAAGTTAGGCAGTGCCGGAGAAAACTTCAAGTTTGGAAAACTTGCATTTAATACTAACAGATGAATTATATGTCTCAAAAAGAAAAAGAATCAATATTTGACTTCAATATAACTTAGGATTGGACTATACATAAATGAATGCATCAAATTTAATGCTTCCTCCTTTAAAACTGATCACAACAACGAGAAACGAATAAATATAATCAATCAACTTACGATATATCCTTTTCCGGAGCTACACCTACTACTTGCGTCACTCAGTCGATCCCTGGAGCTGTCAGCATCCCGCGGTGCGCCTGAGGAACCGGTAAGGCGCTCGGACGCTCTTCCGCTATCATCACTTGTCGCCGGATCAAGAGTCAACGTCAACCCCTGTGAACAGAAAACAAACAAATGGACAGGTAGAGATGATACATCAATGAAACTTATTCTACTTTTATATTCGACTTTTTTTCTTCTAATTATACTTAACTATCAATTATATTAGTATTAAATAAGCTGTAATACACATTTTTCACAAAACTTAATAATTTTCGATCGCGATGAAGAGCGCAGGTATCGATATCAAAATCGATTATTATATGGCGGCCATATGCAAAGGGAAGTGCCCTTGAGCATTCAATATTTTCGATAAGTCTGTGTTTGAGTAACTCTCCGAATTCGACGATAAAACAGCTGATACTACGAGTTAAGGAAATCTGCGCGAGAATAATGAACGAAGTATTCTAACTAAATATATGATAATAATAATATAAAAAGTTGCTTTAATTAAGAAGGGTTATGCTAAGCAGGAAGAAAAAAAATTAAAAAAAAACAGAAGGAAAACAAGAAAGAAAGAAAATAAATGCAGGCTTGTCCCTCGAAGCGAGAAATCCCAGAACCAGACAATTCCCAAACCAAATTGCGAAAAGCTCTTCGCCGCTTAATTATTAATTTCCCATGTTCGCGTTGTACAAGCGTCCAGCTCCCAGGCTGCCCTTCTGCATCCCCATCCTTCAATCTCGCGCGGGCGCCGTCCGTTTGTTTGCGTTATTTCGCATTCGCGGTATTTTCTTCTCTTTCCTGCATACCACTATACAAACATTACAACTCTCTCTTTCCATTCCAACCCACCTCTTCTTCTCTATCACTCTCATTCTTTCTATATTAGCTTTTCTCTCTCTACATCTATCTTTTCTTATCTATCAACTTTCTTATTCATTCTCTCCCCGTTTCTCTATGCATCTTTATAATTCCCTATTCAGTTCGCTCTCTTTCTTTCCCCCCTTTCATCCTTTCACTACACCTAATCCTCTCTCTTTTAATTTACCCTTCTCCTCCAACCATTTCAGTTCATCTATAGTAACTATCTATCTCAATGTACCCGAAGAATGTGTTATGTATATTCATCCAGTTCGCTTGACCAACACATCCGCTAACATTATAGTTAAGAGTAGCTTCCACGGTCCGTTTTAATTAATTACCACTCGTTAATTGTTAATGCGGCAGCGGTTTTCCAAAATCTTCATAATATCTTTCAGCGGATTCATAGCGGAAACCGGTTCGTATCTTCTCGAGGGTGCCATCTTCACCCCGATGACCGAGCATTACAAACATCTACATAATCAATTTCATGCTCATTGGATTCCAGCTTTAAACGTCATTATAGGATTAACCGAGCAGACAATGGAAATAGAATTAGACAGAATAAAAGATTAAGTTTATACTGCTCATAAGCGTATTTCAAATGATGTCCCTTATATAATATGTGTACGTATTGATTTTAAAGTTTGAAAGCGAAGGAAATGATTGAATCAAGGCACAGCTTTTGCAGCCGGAGGGATCAAATGGTGTATGTACAACAAGCCTCCTGCTGACACCTAGTAATGCGTGTGCGAAGCTACCGAACCCATTACAGAATAATCGACTTTCGGTTCTAGAACATAAAAAGTTTCATCCCCAAGCGGCGATTATGAACTTTCTAAGGGACGCGATTGGTGATTCACACGTTTACTTTTAATGACGCAATAATAGCAATTCGTTTAATGAGATCAGTTTTATGATTAATTGGAAAATAATTGGTGTTCATTTGAAACGGGAGATATGTTTTGATAAATAAATAAATGGCGTATAAGTTACCAGTGCCGTCTTTAGGTTTAGGCAACGGCCGGGTGCACCATGTATGCAGCGACACTTGCTTTTGGAGGTGCCAAGAGGGCCGACAAACGCATAATATGGCCTGGTATAGGTGTGATAGATTTAGGGTTAATGAAAAAAAAACTGATTTCAGCAAGATGTGCTGGGAGAATTCGAATACGAGACTCCAGCTGCTACGTACTTATGATATTTCTATTTTGTCTTGAACCCCACTGTGCTGCGATTTTTTAAGCAGATAAAGAAAGCAAAAAAAAAACTTTAGAATAATATAATAAAAATAATAAAATGTACAAAACCAAAAAAAAAAAAAATTAAGCAGAAGGAAAAAAGTTAAGCCAAAGAAATCAAGTGTACAAGATGAAAATAAGACCAAACACCAATGTTAGTGAGCAATATGTTGGAAAGTTCTCTCCCGACATTTTCCTTAGTCGATAATGCACTTACGTGCGGCGGATGCGCCGAAATGTGGTGTGTTATCAGAGGTCTTGGTTCATGTTTCGGCCGTTCAATTTCCACTAATCGTCGAACATTTTCCTTAGCAGCGATCTTCAAACATGTCTGCAAACACAGAAACACAAATGAATTAGTACATTGTTGTTCAAGATTGATTACTAACAAACTGCAAATACATCACAGATTTATTAATTAGAGCATCCTCACTATTTGGGGAAACAAAGGTAAGGTGCATTCGGCCAATGCAATTTTGCGGATTGATTTATTTGTACTCAGTGCGTACGCAGTTAGGTAGTTTTCTTTTGTGCATTATGCTAGAAGAGGAAAAGAGTTATACAGAGACCTAATACGACGCACTAAGAGAAAACACGATTTTCGCGAGGACGATTTGTAGCAGTTTAATGCTTGCTGGAATGCCAGCTGTTTACCTTGAGGACATGACCAGTGCACAGAGCAATGACCTCCTGCACGAACACAGTTCTATGCAGAAAGAAAATGCTTTGTATTTTAGGTGCATGCCGTAAGCTATGTGTATTTCTCAAACTGGAACGACATTGTCTTCTTAAATTCTACAATTAAGAAACAAGCAAACTGGCAATTTGTGGATATTGATGGGATATATCAATATTTGCAATAAAGCTGTTCACGATGTGACGATGTGCAACGCACGTCTGGGGCCGCTCAAGCCCGAAGTGCCTCCAAATTCCGAAAGTGCAAGCTAAGACCTCTTTACGAGGTACCTCAAACTGATTGCGGGCCTAGGACCCCGTCAGCTCAAAATCCGCCGCTATTAAGAACTCGCACTCCCGCATTTCTCAATTCCTGAGCAAAAACAATAACAAAAATCACCGAAATCCGAACAAGCTAGGTAAAAGTTGGCGTTGCCCCCCCCCCCCTCTAAATATATAAAAATTGATGTAAGGGATAATTTCTATCTTACACAATGATTTCATTTTTTACGGATTTGAGACACAAACCCCTCCTGGATAGAAATAATTGTAGAAAGAAAGAAAAAGTCTAGTATAGGTGCACCCTTACCTCGAAGAACTTATTTATGTAATTACATTTATTTATGTATTCGCCCATTTTTTGCTTGCATCTAGCACGCAGCAGATAACAAGAACGAGTCGAGATTCCATATTAGACTACACAATTAATTATAAAAAGTAAGATCCTCTATCGCATACGTATTCAGTCTTTCTTTCGTTTTTTTTTAAAATTCTGTTACGTTCCCAGAAGCGATTTAGCTACTGGTCATCATCATCGGAAAACACAACGCTAGCATGCCACAGGTAACGAAAACAAAACCTGAATACATCCATAGAAATCCTTCACTTGGGAATCTTCTCGGAAAGCCATTCAATGGAAGTCTTTACATGGAACACGCGCATCTCTCATGCTACGCTATACATTTTCATTTCGTTGATTTATTTGCCTCTTGGTATTCCAAAGGTTAGTGGACTTACAAGTTACTTGTTAGTTTTTAATGCCTGAATGGCATTGTCTTACATTCTATAATTTATTTCATTCCAAATCAAATTTTACTCGAACAATTTATGCGTTAAGACGCAATATTTTTGGACGTGTTTAACGTCTTTAAAAAGCCTACACAGATTAAAGTTTCGCGTAATAATTTGTCTCAATTTGCAAAGTTACGGCTACGTTGTTTAAAGCCGCAGGAAGTTGAAACAAGCATCATAAGAAAGGAAATTTATTTCAATTCAATCCCGCTGAAGCACAATTTTCATTTTCTCTGTCGTTATCGTGTGGTTGGTGCAAGAAAGAAGGTCCGAAAACGATAAAAATTTGACATTTTCGAAAGAAAAATCATTGTAGCTTCGAAACGAAACCAGATAGAGCCACGAATTTGGTTCCAACGGGTATATCACAGCAAGGAGTACTAATAAGGCTGTGCACATTTGCATATT
>JARJDU010008769.1:0-10493 GCA_030264695.1 Lissagria laeviuscula
GGATGCAAAGAATACTACCGTACATATATATATCTATAATCCAATAGCTAGGTCACATGCAAGAGTGAGAAGAGACGAACAAAGGGGATTCGTATGTGATGCAAAGTTTAAGCTGCATCCAAAGCTCACGGACGAAACTTAGAAGAGAGACATATTATAGTAGCAGAGTCGAATTCGAAAAGTTGTAAGTTGAATGGAGAAAAATGCAAAGCGATTGTATAATTGTATGACTGGGGGGGTGTGGAAATAGGCAAAGGGTGAGGAGCTAAATGGATTTTTGCAAAAGACTGAAAGGCAACTTAAGATGATAATAAGCTAGGTTTAATATAGTAATTAATGAATTTTTTGGATTTTTTTTTGCTGGAAATATTTTGAAGGGTGGTACGTAGGTAGATAGATGGTAGCTGTTTAGCAGTGCGTGGCACGTATTCAACAAGCGACATAATTCAAGCACACTGCGCGCATGGCTTTTCGTAAACAGCCATCAACTTTTCTAAGCACATCGCAATTATAAAAACTCTCCGTCCCCGTGTTCCCCTTCTCGCGATTTGTATAGGCAACATGTGTCGCATACGAATAACGCAACACCACCAGAAGAAAAAAATATGAATCTTGACATAAGCTGACGTTGATCCTGATCCTGAGCGGATATCGAGATTCTGGATACATAAAGAAAATGGGATAGCAGCGCGGTGGATGAGTATGAGATGCGGAGGCGGAGGTAGCACTCGCCGTTACATCGTCAATATCACATACATCGCGCTGTTTTCGTTGATTAAATTGTTCTTATGCGATATGTGTCGGTTTTCCGCTAGTTTTATTATACAGTGTGTTCCTGTTAAGTTATCTTAAGAGGCTCGTTTACCCGATGATTTGTTTTTCCGGGGGGTCCGGGTTGATGCGGGCAGTAAGGAAAAGGTGAGATCGAATACTTATTGTCGCGTATGTTTTAAGTAAAGGACGGAAGTACATGATTGGATTTTGATGATTATGGCCTGAGCAAATCGGACAAAAATTGGCTCGTGAATGATTACGGCCAGGGCATTTGATATTTTTACAAAATTCGAAAAGTACACTATTAAGCAATAAATAATATACGCTCGTAACGTGGCCGATTTTGCGATTTTTGCCGTTAACTCGATATAAAAGCCGCTAAAGTTAAAGTACATTATTCGAGATTTTCTAAATTATTTTTAAAATATTTCCAATTCGAAATTCGATAAAGTAAAACAATAGGGGCATAGTTTTTGGCAGCTATAAAATTACGCAAAAAAAAATGTAAAAAAAAGTTTCCATGTAGTTTCCTTTACTAGTTTGGAGGTAAATGAGCGTCTTTAGTAACACCCTGTGTGTCACCCCTCATACCGCATTATGTAATATACACAAATTACATATAGCCACAGCATAAATTCCCTTTGGACCGTTCGTATATCTTTAATTTGTTTGCTTTGTCAGTATCCAACCGCCATTTTAATGCATTGTTATTGGTCTTTCGAACCGGACTGAGCTCAATTCATTACGGAATTGAAGGGATAAGAGCGAAGCGAACAAAAATTGAGAAGAAAACGATCAAGTGAAGGGGGGAATGAGCATGCGATGGTCGAGAGGCGGCGATGGCAAGAACGAAATTAGTTAAATTAAATTTTAAGAATTCCAAGAAGGAGCACTAACTGCTGCCATTACGCAGCGGGGATAACATTTAAGGAATAACAAGGCATGATGGCGATACAGCACAGCACACCGGAAGCGCGGGCGAATGGGAAAGAAAGGCAACATGACAACGACGAGGACTAAGTGCCGATTAAACAAACCTCCTCAATCCTGCACTTCTTTCCTGCTATTTGTGCTGTATCTTCCTGCCTATAGCCTATACACCCTCTCGATCGCTTGTTTTATTCATCTGTACGCACAGATCCAGCCTGTTATTTATTCATAAATTAATTTAAACGTATAAGGCATCTAGACTTCTCTCTCTTTCATCCCTTCTCCTCATAAATTTGTTATTCTTATCGCTGCTTTTTATTAAAGCAACAACTGCACGAGTTGTTGTACGGCATGAAATAAAGTTGGTCTTTCAACCCGGATATAAAGTAGACTGACACAAATCAGCAAAAGGTGAAGACTATAAAAATAAATGCGAGCCGAAAGATGTCATTGTCGTGTCACCTTGTCGTTGTCTCGTCATCTGATGTTGGGGATATTGCGAAGAGGGGTATGAAGGGTTGCACCCCGAACGAATGCTGCCGCAAGAAGAAAACGAAGAAAAGGCGAAGCGCGGAGAGGAGGCGATACTGCCTCCCGACGGCAGAAGGTCGTTTCGCGCAAGTGTCGCCGTGGGGCCGATTCCCGAGTGCAATTATTGCGCTCGTGTTGGTGCAACAACGTCAAATATCCCGCCGTACGCGAAACTCAGTCTCACCCTTCTCCTCCACCGTCCTCTTCGATGCTATAGCTATACAAAGTGTGTTGTTGATGTAGAAAATGCGCGGATAGTATATATCAGCAAGGAAGAATACTGGACACTTTGTATATCGACGATCGTTTCTTGACCGGCCGCGCACAGGAAGCAGCACTTTTCACCGTTGGCACGGCATCGGAGGTACAACGTGTGTGTGTGTGTGGGAGTGCCTGCTGCGAAGCTTCCGGCGATACAAGCACAAGCAATAGCAGCAGGAGCAGGACGAAGGAAGTTCCGGCTGCGGCGAATAATTTTCGCAACTTTTTCGAAAGTCGTTTCGGTATGCATTGCTACCTATGTGTTTTCTCTCTTCTTTTCTCTCTCTCTTTATATTTGAAGGAATAAGAATCCGGCACGAAAGACCAAACATGATGTTTACCCGCATTTTGTTAATTTTTTGTGTTCGTGTTCCGGTAAAAAAAGATCTCCTTAAATAAACTTAATGCCCACATCTCCCTTTCCTCATTCCCCTCTTTTTTGTTCTCGTTCTTCTTGGTTTTATCTCTCGGCTTTCTGCAACATCGACTTTCCTTGGGCTACGGCATGCAATAGAAGAAAAACCGAATTAGGATTCGAGAGTGAAGGGGGTGGCGTGTGACGGCACGAGCCCCGGTGTGTTTTATGCGCTTGCTGCGGTGCCTTGCCTTCGGGGAGCATCCGAAGAAGGCAGGATGTGTGTGAGCGACACGCGGAAGACGAGCTACCGAGCTAGCGAGCGGGCGGTGATAAAAAACAGCTGGCTCAGCTTTCTCTCGTTCATCCTCTCACACCATCCTCTCGGCAGCCCCCAATTTTGGCTAGGCCGCTGTAGGAATTAATAAAAATTAATGAAAAACGTCATTATTAAAGGGAAACTGCTTAGAATGTATATTATCCTCGTTGTTGAGCAGCCGTCGTAAATCATCGTCTCTTTTAATTAATCTCATCATATATATTATTCTTGCAGTTAAAATGCAATGGATGGTGGCCTCCTACACGATCAACATAACAAGCAGCAATCAATCGGAAGACAGAAAAAGGCGTCGAGCGGCAGGATGTTAAGTGTGGCCACAGGCGGGGATACCTCCGTGCCGCAGCAGCAGCTCACTTCTAGCGTCGTTTATCCAGCAACTGCGACTGCCCCCGACAACGATCAAGCGCAATTCGAAGCTGACAAACGCGCTGTCTATAAGTACGCATTAGCGGTATTCCAGCTAAATTCAATCACCTACACTTTGCATATTTTCATATTACAGGCATCCACTTTTCCCCCTGCTAGCGTTACTCTTCGAACGTTGCGAGCTCGCAACACAATCTAGCGATCCCCAATCCTCGGATGCTTTCAACATGGACATCCAGGCATTCGTCCAACATCAGGAGCGCGATCGGAAGCCGTTTCTCTCCAACGAACCGGAAATCGACGGACTCGTAAGTGATTTCGATTGCTTCTTTTCGACAATTCGCTTATCTCATCTTCTCATCTCCCACAGATGATTAAAGCAATCCAAGTCCTGCGAATACATCTCCTCGAACTCGAGAAAGTCCAAGAGTTATGCAAAGACTTCTGCAATCGATACATCACATGCCTGAAAGGCAAAATGCAGTCGGAGAACCTCTTGCGATCCGATTATCCGGGCGGCGGTGGCGTCGGCGGCGGTATTGTTGGCATGGAGAGCAACAACAACATGATCGGCGCTCATGGCGGGCATTCGGACACCGGCTCCGAATCCAATAGTCCAGTGCAATATTCGATCAGTCCGCAGGCCGTACGTTAACAACATCTTTTTTGCTGCTTCTCACGCTTTATTTATTTTCTCTCCCCCGCCCCCCCCCCGATTTGCATTTTATTGTTTCCGTACATTGCGGGCGCGCGTTTTCCCCCAACCAGATCACTCGCACGCCATCTTGTTTTAAAGCGCCATTTTGCGTTTTTAGTCGACCCCGCAATTAGATCAACGACACACGCAACAACAACAGCAGCAGCAACAGCAAGTGGATATGGCTTTTGGATTGGCGCAGTATGCAGCTCAGCAGCAGGCTACGCATCAGCAACTGCAGGCGGCGGCGGCATTAGTTGCACCATCGGCAATAGCTGCATCTTGTGATGCTGCCAATCTTGTCGTGCATGGTAGTACGCCGTTGAGTCAAATCGGCGCTGGATTGTGCTCTATGCCTGCGAGTGAGTCGTCAGGACCGTTGTCGCCGGCGCCCACGACTCCCGATGCTTCTGGTGACGAGTGCGACAGCGATTTCGCATCGTCTCGCAGTGCTGGCAACTATCGCAAGCAGAAACGTGGCGTTTTGCCGAAACAAGCGACGAGTGTTATGCGCTCTTGGCTTTTTCAACATCTAGTCGTAAGTGTATCTATCTATCTATCGGCTTATTGTTTGAAATCATGTGTTTATTTCGATAGCATCCTTATCCAACTGAAGACGAGAAGCGACACATCGCGGCGCAAACGAATTTGACACTCCTGCAAGTAAATAATTGGTTCATTAATGCTCGAAGAAGGATTTTGCAACCTATGCTCGATGCTAGCGCACCAACGCCTGACGCTGCCGGTGCTACAGGCGAGAATTCACCAAATGCAGGTGGTGCCAAAAAGAAACGCACTTCCGGTCAAAACAATAATCGAAGATTTTGGCCACAGGATTTTGCTAATATGCAGCCACAAATTGATGGGGGTCAGATTTACATTTAATATTTATGACTCAAATATCTAATGGTTTCTATATTCTATACTCTAATTGTTTATTTATGTTGTTTGTTTGTTTTATTAGGATTATTGTCAAGTTCAGATGAAGATGGTGATTCGTACAGTAGCGATGGAGACGATGCCAGTTTAGTGATAGATGCACATGCGCAGATGCAACGGCAAGCGCAGGAAAATGGCCACGGCGCGTCAGGTGATACCTTACAATTTAGTAATAGTCCTGAGGATGATAAATAAATGATCATCGACTGTTAGAAATCCGCGTGAGTGCACGATACAAGTTATACAAAGGGCTTTCCATTATTTATAGAACAGAACTAGCTTCTTCTTAGTCCGTTAGTTAAAATGTGGCTGACACATGGAATGGCGGACGTTACGCGTGTTATTACATCGCATGCGTATTACACAAAGGCTGAATATTATTGTACATTGTATATTAAGTTGTTGTTTTTATGTTCTTTCTTCTGCGTTTTTCGTTTTTAACAAATGGAAAATAATTGTATACCATTAACATGATGCCATGCTATATATATATTAACAAACCAAAATTTTGCGGAAAAGATGAAACATGTATACGTAATATATACCTCAACGACGTTGACAAGTGAAACTATTTAATCGAACACGAATTGCAAACGTTTTTATTAACTTAACTATTGTATACGCAGTAAAACACACACAAGCATTGTCTATACGATTGTCTATAACTAAAGTAAAGTTTAAAACAAATGAAAACTCACTTACAGATGAGAACTATATATATATATTTATGTAATCGAAGTATGTCTCCAGTATTAATTACTTGTTGTTACTTTTCATGATAATTCTACTCTAATTATTATTACTATTATTGATATTTAACTATTACCTGCATTGTCAGTATACCAGTATTTTTAGATGGATATGAAACCCCGAAATGAACAACAAGATGATGAATTGAACAAATGCATTGCAATGATTGAAAAGTAAAAGTTAACTATGAATTCGAATCGTTGTAATCTAATCTAAAGTAAAATGTTAAACGAAAAGAAAAACAAATTTCATGTATACTAAAACGAGGAACCTATATACGTAATTTACAATAACTAATTAATTAATTAACTAATTAAGTGTATATTGTATCATACTTCTAGTTACGAATATCATTATTGCATTTTTACGTAATCTATAAATATGTAATTTAAATAAGAAGAAAGCATGAAATGTCAGGTGTGAGGCTGAGCTGATGCGATATTACCATTAATTAACAGTTTTAGTTAAGTTATTCATGGTTTGCCATTGAGATTTTGCGTGGATCGAACTAAAAATTGTATCTAAATTGATGTGCCATTTGCTCTTATTATTGAATATTCAGTTTATAAGTTTGATCACTTGTTACGAAGAATCAACATTTTTAGTGATATTGATTATAATAACCATTAATGGCTAGTGACGAAAAAGCCAGATACATCATAATTCATTTATAATTTATCTCGATCAATGATGTATGGAATAGAATGCAATGCAATGACTTATATTATAATTAGATCTATAAGTAAGTGAGAGTTTAACTAAGATTAGTTTTAAGTATATACATAAATAAGGTAAATGAATAATGAAACTCGGTGTTACATAAGTTTTAGTTGCTATTGTCAGTCTGTGATAAATTGAGGAATGTAATTTTTAGTGTGAGGATTATGATGGGACATAATATGAACAAATGCTATACGATTACAATGGGAAAAAAATGATGCAGATACCAGGTTTACCACACTGATTCGGAGATTATTTCCGTGGTTTTTCTAGGAATTATATTAATAATACGATACCGCCCGATATAAATAAACGCTAGACACATACAAAATTGTAATGTAATAATAGTGCAATGCAAGGCAGTGTAGTAAGAATTATGCATATAGTTCAGATATTATATGCCATGGTTTTAGTTGTTTTGCGAAAACGAAGAAAAATGTTAGGGAAACGATGAGATATACGTAATGCTAGTACTAGTGTCTTCATTCATTGCCAATTGTAAATTGATATGATAAATTAATAAGAAATTCTTATGTATTATGCAAGTGACGCAGTAGAATGTATGACGAGAGTTTTGCGGCTTTAGCAAATAGTTGCAGTTGCGTCCAGACGGCCTGGTTGGTTTTTCTTCTGTTTGAAAGCAATATGAATGCGAATGAAACATTTAAACAAAACTTCTAAAAAAAAATCTTACGAATATATATGATTGCTTCTTGTGACTATATGTATACGCTCCGAATATGAAAACAAAAAGATACTCATTTACAATTTATTAGATATTACTTACATATTCATTAGTACATCTATCGATGTTCAAAAAACAAGCATTCATACGAAAATCCTGTATTAATTACCAATTTATTATCATGTGTCATAGTAATATAAGTTTTACCATTGCATATGAGGGAAAACAATCTAAAATTTTTTAATTCTATTTGTTTGTGGAATCGATTTCTCTAATGTATGCTTTCATGTATAAAAACAACTATGAACTTTATGATTATAAATTATACAAAAGATAGTATCTACTATGGATAAATAAACGATTGATAAAATAATATAAATATCAAAAATTTAAATTAAAAAAATTCATACAGCTTATTACAATATCAAAATGATTTGTATGATCTTCATTGATTTTCAAAACTAGATTCGAATCTTCGCTAATACAGATTCCCAACTTAGCGACAAAAATCATTTAAATTCAATTGTTCAATCATCATGTCAATTATTCTAGACTAGAGCTATTGTTATTAACATAATAGTCAAATTACAAAATATACTTTAAGCTAGATCCTTAAAACTACATTAATTACAACTAATAAGAAAAGTCTATCACGAATGCCGACTTCGTCTAGGTTTATGTGAAACCATATGTCTCACAAGTCCTGCTTTACTGGCACATACGCGTCCGCAATCGACGCATACAAATTTCCCATCGTTTTTTCGCTCTTCTTGCGGTATCTTTGATACTGATACTCTCTGTTGACCTACTAGCTTTTGCTTCCCACCACACCCCAACATATGCTCCTCAAAATCTTTAACATTCATAAACCATGTGCTGCAATTCTTGCATTGTCTTCTTCCATGTGTTAACCAATGCTCCCTCAATGCTTTCTCCCCATTGCAAGGCTTTCCACATTCTTCACATTGTAATATATCAGTAGTATCATCCCAATTAGCTTCTTGTACATCATTCTTATTAATACTTTTATTAGTTTGATGTGCTTGATCAAAAAATGGATTACCATCTGAAATCTGTTTCAATTCTGCTTTGGTTTTATATTTCCTGTGACATTCATGGCTATCAACATGTTGTTTAAATTCAGTACTTGTATCAAATACTTGTCTGCATCTATCACAGGCAAAATGCTCAGACATCTTTTGTTTGAGTGATAATAATGATTCCTCTTCATCAGATACAGTGAAATCTGCAAATGTTTTAGTATATTAAGCTATTACAAATATTCAACTGTTATCAAATACTTTACCATTATCTTTAACTGCAACATCATAGCACACATCATTGAACATGTAACTATAGTCTTTGATCTGCTTCGTTTCAACAGATACTGATTTCTCATCATTGGTGATGATGCTTTGAGAGATGTATTCTTCAAAATCAATATCCATTTTAGGAATTCTATGAGTTTCTAATACTAAATGAGTTGTAAAATTCAATTTTGACGAGTTTCTATGTTAAAATGTTTATTTTTAATAAAATTATGAGTTTCAGGTTATGTTATTATTGTTTACTTGGATCATATATAGCACGGAAGGTAAAGTTTCAAGAGTTGCCTATGCACACAAATCATTTGCGTTTGTAATTTTTCTGTCACATTCTACACCGCGTTTTGTGTCGATTACATTCGGATGGAGATTAAATGAATTTCTGTGGTATTAAAGTTAATTATTTTTAGTGTTATGCACCCGCAATGTAACTTCTTCAGCGCGACATGCCGATGCATTCAAACGTGCAACGAGCTTGAAGTGCCGTAGCCATTGCACGATTTGTACTGAGCGCTGATTGGTTGCCAAGATTGGCTCGAATTACTCAAATCGGTTGCCATAGTTACACTTCATGTAAGTTCCATTAGAGCGGCCATTATGACGTCACTACCAGGTTACGCGCATTGCTCGCTCCGATTGGTGTGAACAAGTTCAAGCGAAAACTTACCTTATGTCAACCAATCATAGTTTGGTATTATTAATCACTCATAACTTTGTTAATATATCTCGGATTCAGAAAGTAATTGCAGAGTGAAATGGGAATTTGGAAGACGTTTCCAACGATATATAAATCTTCTGGGTTGCAATAAGTATTAATGTGTTTATGGTGCAATTTTAAAACTCACAGTTAAACTAGAATGGTTCTTGACAGATGTTCATCTCAATGTTAAAAAATACTAAATTATATGTCTTATGTACTATAATAACACATTTAAAGCAATTAAACAATGGTAGAACAAATAAATATGCAAATATTAAGGAAATTCAAGGAAAACTTTATTGAAATGTATGCAACCACATAATGCAATAGCAAAACTCGCATTTTTTCATAATTTAGAAAATATATTACGATTTCAATCAAATAAAACAACAGATATGCATTCCCTAATCATATTTGATATAAATACAGTTGATATTCACACAAATCAATCTCAAACAGTGTCCAAAACGAATAATCTCGCATGTTTTCTTCATTGAAACGCAATAATTTAATTCCAAATGCATTAAACTAACATGTAATAGAATGTATCACTATAATGACCTAATCTACTCAAAGTTCAGTGTGCACAGGTTTCAGTTCTTCTATTCTCTTGATGAATTCAGATTTCTCAATGCATCCAATACAATCCTCGCCCCAATCGTTAATGATACGCTTCAAATCTCTCACTTTGAGCTTCTTCAGATCCACGGTATTCAAATCAATCTGCACGTCGTAACGCAAATCGCAGATTTGTGCATCTTTCTTTCGTAACTTCTCACAGATCTTGTCTGCTGGCATTGACCATGACAATGGCTTTGACATCTCTCCAAGAATACCTGTTGCTGATGTTTCCAGACCTCCCAGGTAGTAACACTAGAAAGATAAAATATTATCAATAATCAAGCTAATATTTATAAAGACACAAAAGTGACTGTGCTTGTACTTACAAATCTGTTCTCTTTATCTTTCAATTTCTTACAAAACTCCTTGAATGCTTGCTCGATTAGTTTCGGATCTGATTTGACTGTGGAATCAAGTGTTGCAGCAAATTTTTCTAAGGTCTTTGTACAAACTTCACATTCTCCTGCTTTGAGAGCACTAATACTAGAAATTGTCGCCA
>JARJDU010008796.1:0-16049 GCA_030264695.1 Lissagria laeviuscula
ACATTTTAATGTGTTGTACTTTTTTTATTCTCATGGAATGAATAATTGCATCTCATATCTCTCGAGCATGATTTTTTCTTATATTCAACTTTATTTTAAAATTTTATTTTTGTTTCTTAAGTATCTTATAGAATGTAATATTACTTCAAATAGAAAACTCATAAGTGAGGTTATGTGTTAGCATGTTGACAGTTGTGACATATGACGTGACAAATGTGACAACTGAAAGTTGATAATTGACTAATATGTCAAATACTTTTGCATGACCTCACTTTAGAATGATAAATGTAGTCGTCGTTTCATTGGAATGCTATTTAGACAATGCATAATTTATTGATTGAATCATAAAATTAAACTTTAAATAAGCCTTATTTCAACAGATTTGATCCTTAATTACTACTGAATTGATTTACTATTGAAGCTGACTATATTTAAAAATATCTATTTGAAATAATAATTACTATTTTAATCTTTGCATTACCTATATAAGTATATCTCTTATATTTATCCATAATTTTTGGCACTTTCTATATAAGATACTATAACATTCAATCTATTATAATTCATCGATTGCTATATTAATTTCCACTGTTTTCGGAAACTTAGTAGTTAGACAATATTTCTCTTATATATAAACATATAAGTATAAGTACTCTTAAAATATATATATTTCTAATATTACTTTTACTCTATAAAGTTTAAAGTCTTCGCCGATTCTGCAATTTATTTAATTAACAAAATCACAACAAAAATTACAATCAGCGAATATTTTATTCTCAAATAAATGTTCTTCCACTCTTTGCTTCTTCCAAATCTTTCCATTAAATGGCGCTATCTGACTTCATTCTAATCATGATTTTTTTATGGTACAGTTGTGTCCACGAATATATGGACGTGTATTCGGAGGTGGTGAGGCCGGAACCGGCCGAGCTGATCAACTCGCCGTTCGGCGGACGCTACTGCGGCCCCATACCGCCGCGGAGACGCGTCTCTTTCTACAGGGCGATCGCGCTCGCCTTTTACACCGACAAGAACGCATCCACTAGTGATCTCTTCACGGGCAGATACACCTTTATTAATGACTGTAATTATTTACTTATAGTATGCGGATAACGTATAGCGTACAGAAAACTAAACAAGACTTATGCTTACTGTGATCGCAGCGGAATATCAAGTGGGTGCTCCGGTGGCGAACACGCCGTGCAGCTTCCTGGTGAACGGATCAGTGAAGCCGAGCGGATCGCTGCTCTCGCCGACCTATCCGGGCGCCTATCCGAAAGCGCTCGTCTGTAACTACCAGTTCCTAGGCAACGAAAATCAGAGGATCCGACTTGAATTCAGAGACTTTGATCTCTTCTACGGTGGACCACAGTAAGTTCTCTTAAATCTTCTTGCAATCCTGTTTGATTCAATTTGTGAACATAGCTGTCCATTCGATTACGTTCGCGTCTACGATGGTGCTGACAACACGTCGGCGATCGTAGGCACCTACTGCGGCCAGCAGCGCAACCTGGTGCTTTACTCGTCGAAGTCGTCGCTCCTGGTCACCTTTGTCACCCTCCCTCGCACTGCCAATACTCAGAACAGGGGATTCAAAGGCATCTTCGAGTTTGCCAATTCTTTTACCAAGTTAGGTGAGTGTACCGTCAAAAGTGAGATTAAAATTTATGCTGAGGAGCTATAACTATGTTTCCTGAAACTGTTGTAGACTTTATAAAGAAGAACGACGGCGAGCATATACGCGGCTCAGAGTGCGATCAGAAGATCCTCTCGAAAAAAGAGTCCACCGGCTCGGTGTACAGTCCCAACTATCCGTTTCCCTACATGCCGAAACTCGTCTGCCGATACTTTATCTACGGCATGCAGGATTCGCAGCACCTAGAACGCGTGCGCCTCGAATTTGAAAAATTTGAGATTCCTAAAGGACCTAAAGGAGAGTAAGTAGTCACAGATCACTGATAAGAGTGTTGGTATGCTAGCAATACCATATTACTGATACGTTATTTCGAAATAGCTGTTCCGAAGGATACCTTAAGATCTACACGAAAGGCCAAGAGACGACCGATTCGTATGACAAGTTCGATCACGAACTTTGTGGTGAGACGAATAAGACCCAGGTGATCGTCAGTGAAGGGCCTCGCATGGTACTTGTGTTCAGCAGTGGGGAGAAGATGGGTCGTGGCTTTAAAGCCAATTATACATTCGAGACGGGTACGAAATAACGTAGTTATATAACTTTGAGAAAAAGATGCTGATTTCTCTACTATTTACAGAGTACCGTATACCGGGCACGGCAGCCCCGGACGGCAGTTGTACCTTCACATATAGAAGCGCTAGTAAAAAGCGCGGCGAATTTAATTCGCCCAGATATCCTTCCAATTATCCGAGTGATACCAACTGTACATACAGCTTCCTTGCGACACCCAATGAGCAGGTTATTTTGGTTTTCGATAATTTCAAAGTACGTGCCGATGCGGCTAACTCATCAATTGGCTCCTATGGGTAAGTCAAGTTTTTGCTTCAAGCAACCTTCTGTTGATGATCTAATTCGGTTTATCCATGCAGAGCTGCGGTGTGCCAAGAGGACTGGCTGGAAATATTCAACGTGTATCGCGACGGGACCGAACGCATCGTCGGCCGCTTTTGCGGTATGACAGCGCCCGGCCCAATCGAATCCAACCGCGGCGCGATGGGTCTTAAGATCGTGCTGCACGCAGACGCCGACGGCGTGTACAGCGGCTTTAAAGCGCGCTACATTTTTGAAACAGCCAAATCCATTTTCGGCGACTGCGGCGGCAACGTGAGTAGCCTCGATTACGGCGTCATCAGCAGCCCCAACTTCCCGGAGAACTACGACGGACCTACGAAGGGCCCCGCTTCGAAAACGTGCAATTGGTACATCAACGTCAGGCCTAAGTACAAGATTCTACTCGACTTTGAGAGCTTCGCAGTGGAGGGCGATCCAGTCGGTGGGTATTTGAATAAGATCGATTTGCTGCTTGCTCTCGACCTTCCCCACCCGTTTCTTGAATACAAATTGGTGTTAAATGAGTTAGTTAGTCGAGAGTTTGTAGGATCAATGTTTGCCTATTGTATAGTTTATATACATAAGTGGGGCAGTGGGGCTTAAGAAAATAATGGCCTCGGTTTTTAGGTCGAGGATGTCCTGCTGCAGTGCTTCGGCTTTGGACGAACATGGCCAACTCACCCATCGAGCTTTGTGGAGAGAAAGCTGCTGTCGATAAGTGGCAATATCTCTCCGATTCTAACGCCATTCGATTTAGGTACATAGCTATTTTCTTTACGTATACTAGTGGCACACACAATAACTTGAACTAAGAATGAAATTCAAAGAAAATTGTTCTTGTATATAGTTTTATTACGGCGGATAAAGCGGTGGGCGCTCAAGGCTTTCGCGCTGTCTGGACGGAGGTGCAGGAGGGTCCTAGCTGCGACGAATTCCAATGCAAAACGAGCAATTTCTGCATCCCCAACAAGCTGCGCTGCAATGGCGTCAACAATTGCGGCTCCAGCGACCGCTCCGACGAGGCCGACTGTGAGTGATGCCAAAATGGTTACTATTTTACTATGAAATACCAAACCTTTAAACGATTTCAATAATGCCCTCTTTGTATATCTCCTCGATCGGTCTGCAACACTTTTGTTGTACGACCAACTGTATGATGATTTTATGATGACCGCACTTGTATATTTCCGTTCTAATTGCTTAGTCTATGAGTTTGCATGCCCTGCTTGCCGACAATACTACGACAATCGCCGCTGCCTCCAGAACTCGGGCAGCCATCATGTGTGCCAACCGCATATGATCTCGTCGAGCTTTTGTGTTCCTTTGCTTTTCTATCTTGCTTAGCTGTCGAATTATTTCGACATTATTTTGCTGAATGCTTCTTTCTATCTTGTACTTTTGCACAAGATTTTTGATACCTAGTGCAATGACATTGTAATTACGTATGAGTACGAACGAGATGACTTGTTGGACACATGGTGTATTGAGATGAACATAGTGGTGGCAGGTGTGCTTGTGCCAACTTTCACTATCTCTCTGTCCTTATATTTCTATCTCTATAACTTTCAACTCTATTTGGTCTGATGAGTGTTTTGTCGTTGATCTGATCAATGTTGTTGTTGATGATGGTGTGGTGTGTCAAAGGTGGGTCGCGCGCATCGCCACGCACCGGGGGCAACCCGTCCACCACCGCCCTGCTCCTGCCACCACTTGTCTTGGTGGCGCTGTTGCTGCAGCTGGCGTGATGCCCCACAGTTACAGCACAACAACAGCATGCTTCTCTCACGCTCACGTGAGTCTTTCTTCTTTTTTGTTTGTTAAACCAAAATCGAAACGAATTCGAAATACTTTCATACCGCAATGGCGACATTATTGGTGAAGCAACAAAACAACTAATTCATTGGTTTGGTTTTCATTTCTCTCATTGTTATTAATATCTCATTATTATTTGTAATTGGTAGATATGATATAAAATCGCACGTATTTTGATATCACATTATTGTAATTGATTGTTGTATATGTAAGGTGGTCATACGACATAAATCAACCATCTAATACGGCCAAGGCACCATATCTCGGGAAGCACTTTTTCTATCAAATTCAAATTTTGCACAGATTATGATATTCCCTTCCTGGTAAAGTATCTAAAATTTAAATTTGTTGAAAAAAATAGTTCCTGACCACTGCATATACAACATTAATCTTATTAATTACCAATTATCGTATTATCGTAATTATTGTAGTGTGTCATGATAAATCATTTGCATTTGCATCATCTGTTTGGTTACCTTTTAAAACACTTGACGAAGACATGCGAAGGAATTGATGAGGCATTTAAAGGCATTTAAAGATGTATTCCCTTGAGCAGGTGGTGATTTCATTGATGGTTGAATTATAGGTTCGGTGGAGGCACCGCCGGAGGACTACACGCTGGTGTTGGCGGCGGCTTCAGCCGTCATCGGCGTAGTCCTGCTGACACTGTGCGTGCTCTGCCACCGCAAACGTCGACGGCGCCGACGACACAGCAGCAGCAGCGGCGTGGGCAGCGGCTGCCGACCCTTCCAGCTGCCCGTGCCGGGCGCAGGCGGCGTCAGCGGGTCGCTCCGACGCAGCACCGCGCCCGCATCCACGTCCGCTTCCGTTTTGCAACGCCACGATCTTGGCGAACGCTTCGCCAGCGTCGACAGCGTCTGATCGACGCAGAGGCGTCGCACGTTACTGCCGCCGCCAGCAATACGCAACGTTTACAGGGTCGCACGCGATTTGATAAAGCACAACCATAACCGAAACCAAAGCCAAAACCATTCACATAACAAATTCTTCCTACAACTAACTATCCACAATTCCTACGCGTTTATATTATTTCTTATGATAACTACTCAACTGCATTGACCCGCCCTCGACCATCTACACCCCCAGGAGACGGAAATAAAGAAGACGCTAATCAACCAACCGGTGATCCTTTTTATACACACACAAATAACCTACAACACGCGAAACAATGATGATAATATTCCACTTTCATAACTTAATAATATATTACTAATATGGGCCGAGATGAATAACAATAAATTTAATGAATTAAATCGAAGGAACAGAAATACGACGCCAATCATTATACTTACCTATAATTAATTAACAGAACAGATCTGATTAACATAATCTAACGATAAAACACAACCGCATTAAAAAGAAAGGTGAGACGATGAAAGCGAAAACAAAACACCGTAGCATATAATACTTGTCGTGTTTGTTGAGTTTGATTTTTCCATAATTAAAACAGAGACAATCTGAATCCAATCTTCCAATTATCGTAGTGTCAAGTAATTGTAAATGTATATAAAAAACGCGCGACAATTCGAATTTAGCTCAATTATTAAACACAACACGCGTCTTAAACCAGAACTACCAGAATAACGATCCGGGTGCAAGGAAGGGAACCGAGTCAGTCCTAGAAGACCGAGAAAGGCCAGCACGGCGAAGGAATATGAATCTAATAATATTAATAATTGGTGTTTGGAGTGACAATCATACAACGGCAGCAGGAGGTGGATAGCAAGAGAGAGAAAGAGAGATGAGTGTATTGCTGACGGCTGGCAAAATAGCCGACGACAACTACTCACCGATGCAGCAACAGCAACAGTAGCAGCGGCCCTACGATTCGCGTCTCGGTTAAACAATGAAACAGTGTGCAGTCAATAAAAATAAAAAACACAAAAGCAGACAAAAATTGAAAAAGAAACCTATGGTGAACTATTTTAACTAAAAAGCATATATAATATAAATGATATGATGAAGAACATTGACTTTTCGTAATAATTTTTTAAAGCATAAATATTAAACATATGTCGATAAAAACAACATATGCAACTTGATGCAAAAACACATTGAGATATGATTGATATGATAACCTATTAATAATAATAATAATACTAATAATAATAATAATGAATAACAATGAATAACACAAAGATAAAAATTAAATATAATCTAGTAATTTGGGCGAGAAGGGGAGATTGATGAGCCATTGGAATGGGGGGGAGATGAAAATAAATTTAAATGAAAAAGGAAAGAGAAGGAAAACAAAAACACAAAATGGTTATTAACAAGTTTAATAAAAAAAAATATAAATGTTAGTGCGATGTATACGCGAGATATACCGTAGTTGAACATT
The DNA here is from genome assembly GCA_030264695.1 of Lissagria laeviuscula. Taxonomy (NCBI): domain Eukaryota; kingdom Metazoa; phylum Arthropoda; class Insecta; order Coleoptera; family Staphylinidae; genus Lissagria; species Lissagria laeviuscula. Next base: position 6,702 of record JARJDU010008796.1, read on the forward strand.
TCGCGAACGCGACCGAGTCGTTCGTACACCGAATTGTTTGTTATAATAGAAACGAATATTATTAAATTATTTCGTATTTCCGCAAATATGCAGGATGCAGCAAAAGAAGCAGCAGCAGAAATTATTAAACAGGGGAGCTGGCGATACTTCTATTATTACTTTTTGTCAAATTGCCGACAAAAATTTAATTAATAAATTTGCGGCAACGTTCAGCAGCAACAACAGCAACACAAAAATAAATAAAGAGTGTAAGGAAAAAAAATTGTGAACACATTGTATGCATGATTATAGATTTATATTAATACTTGATTGTTGGTAACTTGGATATATATGTCTTGCCAATTTAGAAAGCTTCTAGTGATTGTCTGTTAAACGTTAAATCAAACATAAGTTGACTTTTTTCTTATTTTATTATTTGGATAATATTTCATTAATGCAATCAGGTGCTGAAATATTCTAAATTGGCAAAATATTCGATGACTGTTATTACAATATTAACCTTAGTTAATGAATCAAATTTAAGCTCAGCTGGTGAAGCAGAGAAAGCAGGATATGGAGTACGTAATGTGAAAATTGTAGCAGAAATACGACTGACTAAAGGAAGTTAGTGTTATTGTATACATATACACTCGCACATACACACACACATTACAAAACAAGAAGAGAAAAATTGCATTTAAATATTAATAATAAGGACTTACTATCACACGTAGATTTTTCTACGTCGATCGTAAATCGCCTACATATTATATGCAAATACGAATTGAAGAAGAACAACAACATACGAGGATATTTGTTTTCTCATGGCGCACTGGCAATAAAATTCAATATTAATTATCTATCTACCTACCTAATCAATCTTCAAAGGAAATTATAATATCTGTAAAACGGAGGGGAAAGTAATATTTAGATAGATTTGCACCAATTCGCACAAAAAAAAATTCGAACAAGACAAAATCGATAAAACCGAGGCAAATATAGAACAATGACAGTCACATATACATGATACACCATAAACTATTTAATAAATATGCCAATGTGAGCTTTTTTGATGAAAAAAAAAATGCAAGAAGTGATGAGAAAAGCAATTGTATTCACACAGGGATCGATTTATAGTAACGAAATTAGTCACCATTGATATGATTAAGAAGACAATTATAACTCACATACACAGATGAAGAGAGAAGACAATGAATAACACATTCAATAGAATCGAAATTGAAAATATACATAACAAACAAAAATTTAAATTAAAATGTTTATTGCATACACTAAACTACTACATACATAAATATTTATAATTGCTATATGAGAAGATACAAAAAAAATGATATGAAATATGAAATAATAAAATTTAAGATTAAGGCATACCTACAAAAAAAATTGAAATTGGTTATGTATTAAAAACTATAACATTATTATGAATTGCATAATAAATTGAATAATGAACGAACGAAATAATCAATTTAAACAAAATTAAAACAGATAGAAAATCAGTACATTAATAAATACCCATTTAAAGATAAAGGAATGATATGATATTATAATAATAATGATGAGGAAAATATAAAATGCAATTATTATGATTATTATTAATAAGAAGAAAGGTGACAAAAACTCACACAGGTGCTCTTTAGATTTTATTTTTTACACAACGAATTAACCATCTTCCTGGGCGAAGCTCTGAACACCAGCGTAGGTAGACGACTTTATGAATTATTCATGATAAAATGTATTTAATTATAATTACTATCTATTCAAATTAACATATAAGTATCTAAGTACATGTACTATTTACATATTATAGACTCATTTGCAAAGAAGAAAAACAAAAACGGTGATACAGTGCGCGCACTCGGTTGGATGAATTCACGAATTATTGCGCCATCAATTATTATTATCAATTACTTACTAAACAAATTTTATGAAATTACTAGATAACACATTATTTATTATTATGCTTATTAATATATTCTATTACATTATTATTGTATAGAGAAAACTAAAATAAATATCATAGAAGAATGAAGCCAAACATAATTATATGAATATAACATAGGAATTATTTAATATGCAGCCAAATGTGCACAGATTAATGGGTAAAAAGCCACAAACTGCAAGAAAATACAACACAAATCTAACGATGTAAATGTAAGACAAAGGAAATTTAAACAAGTAAAAAATAATTGAGCCTAAACACCTACTGCCGTGTTGTGCCGTACCGTAGCGTGGCTGAAAAATATAAACAAAACGAACACAATTCACTTCCAATAACACTTGAATCATGATCACTTAACGTAGTTAGAATCAAATTCAAAATTTCCAGGAAATCATAGAAATAGGAACACTGCTTTTATTTTAATGAATTTGAGAGAGATAAATATTTTTCGTTTGTTTATTAATTAAATAAAATTGAGTAATTTAATTATCTCGACATTTTTCAAAATTATAATTCATAACAAACCCTTTAAACAAATAAATAATATATAAATTGATATAATAATATACTAACAAACGACATAAACAATGATTCTCATCAACTGAGAGTTATTGTTATACTTGCTGACTGATAGCGTATAATCCAATTAAAGTACTATCTAGTTGAAGATATAGAATTAATAATGATTAATAAAGCATATTACAGAAAACGGAATACAACAAACGGAATTATTAATGATATAAGTCATTTCCTCATTAAGTAATTATTCTTCTTAAAATATCAGCAAAGTTCTATGAAAGCGAAAAAATTGTCCTTGTCAATCATAACAGTTTAAAAATCACAAACAACAACAAATGGAGTAAACGCATATACGTACTTTCTTTAAATAATTAAGAGGATGAAATTCTCAAATGAAAATAAAAAATATCTTTGTTAAATTGTTGCTGTTGTCACATTTTCGTTTTGCAAAACTTGGGGCTTCCTAAAAATCATAAGTGTATTCAAAACTAAATTTAAAAAATGCATATATTAAAATACTATTCATGTATTGATACACATCCAGAGGATATTCAATGAATAATATTACCCACACACACTCAAGAAATATAAATATTATGTATTACGAAATAAATAAATGGACAAATAAAAAATAAATCTAATATTTACAGAAGGAACTCATTTTTGTAGTATACAAGGGTCAAATGGAATGCGTGCTGCTGCAATGTTTCAAGATTTTAAAATAATTTTAAATAATATATTTATTTTGTTCAATATTTATTAAAATGACAAAAAATTAACCAACATTTAGAGTATAATTAGCGACAACGAAGTATTGAGAAATATCTCCTAGGTTGATAATAAGAATATTTTCAATATACATTTTTTTTTTAATTTTTACTTTTCTTATTATTATATGAAACACAGTGCGAAAATTAATAATTGTCACTCACTTGAAAATAAGTGAGAATAATAATATGATTTCCCAAATAAATCGTATATTATGTATTAAACGTAATGGCATAACCGTAAAATATAGTCCCGTGAGGCTGAACATAAAATAATTGTATAAAAATACATAATAAATGCATGTAAAGGTAAAAAATAAATAAATTAAATACAAAATATTGGGAAAATGAATATGAGCATGAACATGAACTAATACGCATATGAAGAAAACATGAAACATTGTCGTTATTTTTAATTGAAAAATTAGAAACAATGCAATGATAGTTTGTATGAAATTAATTCCAGTTCTCGTAAGTTTATCTACGAAATGAATTTAAATAAAAGTCATTTGCCAGCTGAGCTGCTTTGTTTTGTTGGCGAAATTTTTTACTGAGACACTATTTAAACCATTAATTTTTATTTATAAATTAGTTTAATATTAAAATTAAAATAAATTTAATTTATTAAGTAGTTTAATATTAAAATTATGAAAATTGATTTTATTGAAAGTCTCAGTATAAATTTCACAATATTATTGTTATTATGCAATAAATAATGTTTGCAATTTGGCTATTTAGTAATTTCAAATCTTAAGTAAAAGAAATTTGTATTAAATTAATATATAAATATTTAACGAAACAATTGACATAAATACGTAGTAAATAATTAAACTCGGCCTTTTTTTAATAACTACCACAAGTAAAAAAATATTAAATTAAATTATATTAAATATAATTAAGCGAGTGCCAAATTTTATATATATTCACGCATTATATATAAATATATGTATAATATAGTTGAGAGCGAATGTTTAAGATATATTTATATTTTTAAGACGATTATTATTAAGCGCGCGCTTCACAATTTCAATTTTGCAAGCAAACTAAAGAAGATTTAAAGTAAAAATACAACAAACACCAAATATATAAACAAATTTATTTACATATATATACCTACCTATCAAAACAAAAACAAAGAAGAAAAAAACTACTATGGCCAACATGACTTTCTATGCCATAACGAAGACAAATATGACGTCGTTTTATAATACTGCTTCTTCCTAAAATATGTATTATTACTAGATAGGCGAAAACAAAAATATATTTAAAATAATACGAGTATAGTATATACGCATACACGACTTAATTAATATTCGTTGATTGATTGATTTAAATTTTAATTATTCATTTGCAGATTGAGATTAATTGCCAAACAATTAATTCAATTAATTATTTGATTATAAATGAGAGCGCTGTCATTGCATTATTTCCAAATATATATTTAAATTAAATATATGTATGAATAAATAATTGATATAAAATCTAACCTAACTAAATAAACCTAAATAAAAGTAAAATAAATAAAATCGAAAGAAAATAAAGATAATATCGCATTTGTACTCTCCAAGTAAACAATATTAAATATATTAAGAATATACATTGCAACACATACCGATATTACGTTGAAATTTATTATGAAAATTGTCAATTTTATTTATCAATAGTATTACTTCGGACTAAATGTTGTCATCCTCCTCAGTTCGAGTTCTTTCTAACTTAATAAACATATAACACTAGTGTGTAAATGTCTAATATGGTTTGTTTCATGCAGTAGCATTGTGCACTCAGTATTGTAAACAATTAAAAATCGTAATATAAATGAACAAATATTTAAAACAAATTTTCAAAAATTCATTTTTAAAATACGTGAACAACAAAATAAAATACAGAAGAGAAACGCAAACAACATTTGCTATGCAAGCAAAAATGGTATTTATTAGCGTAAATCATTATTTTTAAATAATACCCACTCGCGAATATACATATAGAGGCTTTATATTATAAAATAATAATTATCGAAACTATATTAAAAGAAAAATCAATGAGAAACGCAATGAAGGAAATCAGATAGAAATGGATGTGTGTATAATTCGTGCATTAACGTCGACAACTATTATTATTATTAAAAAAAAAAGAAAACATTTATGCGGCAATGTTTTGTCAATTTTGCGACAAAATGATAAATTATTAATAAAAACAAAACCAAATATGTATAGCGACGGTGTTAGCGTTTATAGGGGTGTTAAAACAGACAAAATTGGCGTTTAGTGGTTTAAACGTGCATAAAATTTTATTTTGCGAATATTATCATTATAAAAATATATCAATTATTAAAACAAAATTATAAAATATTTTAATGTTACGAAATCTAGCATTTTCTTTGCATTTTAGGGAATAATTTATATAAATATTAATCAATCGTAATATTCGTAAAATGACATTTTTCGAGGATTGATGGCACTAAACGAATTTATTAGTTAATTAGTTGGCTTAAAAACGTTTCAACATAAATCATATTTAACATAAATTAAAGCAACCACTAACTAACAAATAAATACGTTTATGGTCTTTAGTTCTTTAGCACAATATCATGGCTTCACGTAACCGAAATGAAATCCACAATTAACACAGATCTCACATACGCATACACATGCTAACATAAAATACGCATACGTCGGTCAAACTTCGTATTTACCCATATTACATCCTCACTTTGTTGATATGACATTTAAAACATTTGAGACAATTTGAAGGACAAGACGAATATCATCCAGAAGTTCAATTGTAAACTGTGGCAAGAATTGTTTGCAGACCATTCAGGTGTTTGTTGAGATCGGTGTGACATAACATAATGGATTATGTATAATATTATATATTATGAAATAATTATAATATTATATTATAATTAGATTGGGGAATGTAAGATAGGAAGATTAAAAAAGAGATGAGAAGTTGTTTAGCGTGCGCGAGTGGTCAAAAGGTTGTTTTGTTATTTAAAAAAAAGGTATTTTACTATATTATATTTAATCTATTTATTGACATTTTAGAAGAAAATAGGTCACTAAATTTGTTATTCATTATAAATTTAAAAAAAAAAATGATTGCAAAACATGAAACACAATTTGTATGACAAACCAAAGAAACTTGAATTTTTTGTTTGTTAATTACATAAACAACTCCTACCTGGTGTTCTGGAACTCGTTCTTTCCACAGACATTTGATGAATAAATATATAATACATAGGTATATAAAAAACGACAAAAAGCAAAAGCAAAAAACCGAACAAAGCAACCAAAAAAGCAAAAAAAATTATAAAAGTAAATAAACAAAAAGTAAAAAAATAAAAATAAAAATAATAAAACACTAAAAATACACAATGATTGTATTTCGAATCTCATCTACATCAATATGTTATTTGTTAACCTAAATAAAAAAGCTGTTAAGTACTGTTAAGATAAAGATTGGTCGCAAACTGTAATATATTGTATCAAAAATGCTCACAGCGACTAGAAACGAGTAAATAAACAAAAAGTGTACTCCATGTTTTTCTCCTTCATGTAATTTATCTGCTTGATATCCTTTAAATGTGCTAACACCAATGCCATTTTATTAACATTCTTTTAAATGATTATTTTTTAATTTATTAAAACAAGCAAATAATATTTCAAAACATTGGCAAGTGTTGCAATTGTTGATGTAACCTCCACACAACCATGAAAACTGACACAATTTTGTTTATAGGGTACAATCATACATGTCCGTTATTTAGTATATCCCCGTGTCAAGTCCAATCTAACTATGGACTTCATGGGCGACAACGTCAGCCTTTCTCCCGAACAAATAGACAAAATCCTCCAGTTCCAAAACGTCACAGACATCACAGACCCAGATATTTGTAGGGATATCCTTCAACGAAACGAATGGAATCTTGAGGTAGCTGTCCAAGAGCAACTCAATCTCATCGAAGGCAAACCGTCGATATACGCTACTACCAATAGGCCGCCGCCTGTTATCAACGACATATCAGGGCGGGTATATCATTCCACATCGTATAGCAGTATCACGGCTGGCTTCTACGATGCTGCCTACCATTTCTGTAGAAGAGTAATCCTCGCCATCACCACCTTCTGCTATAACAGTTTTGAGACGTTTCTGTTCATGTTGTTACGAATACTTGGAGTTGATCCTCAAGGACTTCTAATGAGACCTCATCAAGATGTCACAAAATTTATACAATCATACAACAATAAATTTACTCCGGCACATCCCGTTTTCTACCAAGGAACTTTCTCCCAAGTCCTAATTGATGCCAAACGAGAGCTGAAATTATTACTAGTGTACCTTCACAACGAAGATGCAGTAGATACTCTTCCCTTTTGTAGGGAGACCTTGGCAGATCCTGAAGTGTATAAATACATAAATCAAAACTATTTATTTTGGGGCTGCGCAAGTAGGTATGCTGATCCACAGATTCTTGATATGTTTGCTCCAAGAAATTATCCATTTATGGCTGTGGTAGTTTTGAAGGAAGGACATATGACGATTGTTGTTCGAATGGAAGGTTTCTGTACTGCTGACGCTTTATATGAGAGACTTGATAGGATTGTAGATGATTGTCAACCATTTCTGGAAACTGCTAGAGCTGCTCGGTTAGAATTAAACTACTTCCGTTCTGTAAGAGCCCATCAAGACCAAGCTTACATGGAATCATTGCGTGTGGATCAAGAGAAGGAGAAGAAACGACAGGAGGAACGAAGAGTTTTGCTTGAAGAAATTTACTTGAAAGAAGCTGAAGAGCTGGCGGAGAATCAGAGGAAAGAGAGGATTGCGAAGGATAAGTTAGAAGCAATTTTAAAGGTGCCGGAGGAGCCAGAGCAAGATGACCCTGATGCTGTACATTTTGTTATTAAATTTGCTTGTGGTACCCGTTTGGATAGACGGTTTCTAAAAACGGATTCATTAGAGGCGATTTACTATTATGTTTTTGCTCAGCCTACTGCACCGGATGTCTTTGAGATCACTACGAATTTTCCAAAAAGGGTTCTGGAGTGTCGCCCTGCGGGAATGAAGTCATCGGTGAAAACTATTATGGATGCTGGTCTTAAAAGTCGGGAGGTTTTGTTTGTAAATGATATTGATGGGTAGTATCTGTATTGTAAATAAAAAAAATTTGGTGATGGGTTTAATAATTTAATTTCTCATCTAGTAAATTGAAGGTGCCACTAGAGGGTAATAGTTATGTTATACTTGAATTTTGGGTGAAGCCAACAGAAAGAAATTTGGTTTGATTTTGTAATGTTATCAGTATTACTTATTTTTGTTTCCTATAATCAAACTAAATTTAATTCGTATGCTATATGCATTGTTTTAGCTGAATTTATGCTTTTTTATTAAATTCCTTTAATAGTTTATAATAAGAATAATAATATAGTTATGAACAAAACATTTACATCGACCACGTTACACGTAATTCTTATCTTACAAATAATAACAAATCTAATAAAACAGACACGACTAGATTCAGTTTTCCTTCTTTCGCTGCAACTGTATGCTTCAAAGTTATATGATAACAATGTAAGAGCGACATAAAGGGTCTTACGGTGAGTACAATATCATTAAATGGATATATTTAGCAATTCAAATTTTAAACTAACTAACCTAAATACCATATTTAGGCAACGTACCCATTGTGTCCCCATTTCGATAGCTCAAAGTTCCATTAGTCTTCTTATTGAGTGTATTATGCGGATAGAGGTTTAAAGGCGGCAGGTTGGGATGCTCAATGCGCGTGGGTGACGAGACCTGGGGTCGATAGTGTTGCGCTTGAAGACGTCTCATGCTCGCACATCTCATATCCGTATTACCTCCAGTAAGGGCTGCGTATTGATGCTCGGCATGTTGCAGACGCTGATGTTCCATGAGGTCGTTCAATTGGTACGCCTCGATCAATGGTGTGGGATCTTCATACTCGTAATCTACGAAGCCAGAATTGTCAAAGCTTTGTGCTGCGAGGCAACGTGGCACGGTACCTTTGCGTTGATAGTATGGTGAGTAGTGCGTCGGTGGAGGCGGCTGCGATGCTGGTGTTGCTTGTTGCAGATGATGCGCCGCATGGAGCTGATC
>JARJDU010008817.1:0-13691 GCA_030264695.1 Lissagria laeviuscula
TTTGTCCTAAAAATAATAATATAAAATTAGAATCATTTGAAGTTAAAACCAAAATAACTTAATTATAAACCAGCTATCACTAGTTTTAAAAAGCAAACTTGATAAGCTAAACGATGAAAGGAATTATGCAAATTTTAGCGTTCATGGTTCGAAAGAGACAGTAAAACGCAAGAAAATAATTGACAAGAAAGGCGACTTGAATCACCAATTTATTAATTAATAGTTTTTAATCGAATCAAATACTGGATTTACCATTCTCCTTATGTGACGGCATTCTAATCCAACGAAGGCCACGTTGCACTATCCACTCTAACCCCGAACTACCCCGAGAGCCACACCCAACCAATTCAAGCTAATATCTTCAATGGTCTGAAAATAAAATTAAAAATTTCAATTAATATCAATCTTAGTCACAAATAAATATATTTTCTTTTCTAAATTTTAATGAAATGTTATTATAATTACCTTGATCCCGATGAGACGGCTCCCTAATCCACCGAAGATCATCTCCACTATCCACACTCACCGCGAATAGCCCCTGATGGCACACCCCCACGATTTAAGCTAAAATATTCTTCGGTCGTAAAGTGCTCCTCAAGTGGATGACGTCGAATGGTGATGAAGAGACGACTAGCTCAGCAACGGAGCCCCGTGGTCGTGCGTTAAGATCAAGACTGGCTCCCGACGGACAATCAAAGAAGCACATTACCGACCCCGGCTGGGCCCTGTGGTACCAGGGATGAAGGGATACGTTGGTCACCCGACACATGTATCTCACTGCCACCAACATAGGCACGGATTGCGTTCCGGAATTCTCAGTATTCTAGCTGCGAGGAGTAGAAAATCGGCTGAGGGTGAGTGAGCAACCATGACCCGCGCGCACTTCAAGAATTCTTCTTATTATTAATAATTAAACAGTCGTCCGTAATCGTGGGAAAGTTTATACGAGTATTAGATTCGCATTACGCACGTTGTCGTCTTCGTTTGTCACTTGTCCGCACTGAAGTGACCTGTTGAAACAAGAATATAGACTGGTATTACTAAGCAATGTCGTACAAAGTCAGTTGAAGATTAAGATGTTTGCGTTCGGTTAATGCGTAATACATTCAGCACGTATACTGCAGATATATTCTAGCAAGCAACCAATATTATGATATTGTTTACATTATCACATTAAATGTAAATGTAATGAATATAAATCATTAATTTCAATTACTTACTTATACTTGCACCAAAAAGTGCTAATATAAATTATAATGCCAACAAATCAAACACAAATTTTCAAAAATTTGCTCAAAACAAGAGTTCAATAATGCTCATCAAAAGAAAAACAATTTAATACCCATAATTGCAAATATGTTTACATCTTTAGCGTTCCCGTCGCGCAATTAGTTATTTGTTACAGTGGAAGAAAGTGCATTTCCCGAAATTAATAAAGCAAATGTATCTTACCCTAATGCCCAGATGTGCCTCGCCCAATTTCCACACACGATCAGATCGTCCAGTAGTTCTTCTGAAAAAAAGAGAGAAGCATAGATTTAAGTTAAATTGTATAACAATTTGAATTTAATGAAAGCTATATATATTAATACGCTAAAAGACCGCGAAAATTACCTTTAAAGCTTCCCGACGGATCTGCAATTCAAGGTAGATCGTTTTATCGAATACTATCCAAAAAAAAATTATGAATGAATTCTAGAAATAATAACATAAAATTAGATAAATTAAAACAAAATAATTTCAAACAAAAATAAATAACAATCAACCAGATATAAATAAATATAATTTTAAAAAATAATTACTTTCGACTTGTTCCGACGCATATCTAATTCAATGCTGGACATGTTAAGGGTAACACTTGCACCACCGAGATTCCATCTTAATTTAGCAACAACCCGATCGCGGATGCAAATTGTAATTGAAATATTTCCGATGGTGAATAAAGACCATACGTAGCCCATTATATTATTGAAACCAGAAAAGAATTTTAAATCGCGCTCTGTACGCGCATTGCTGAACTTGCAAACATAAGAATTATTAGAAACAATAAAAATAGATGTAAACGACATATATATTAAAAATTTTATGTTGGAAAATTACCTTCTAATGAAACCTTGTCGATTTTGTTGTGAATTTCTCTTTGCTTCATCCCTCACCTTTCAGCGAACAAGTTAGTGCTACCCTATCAGTATTACCATCGTGTCGCTGTAAGGTTCATTGAGAATACTAAGCCCCTTCACCACGTCAAGGTGGAAATCCCCGAAAGGGTTAAAAACATTATACATATTCCACTCAATTTTCATGTGGGTGTTTTTACTCTTGATATTGTTAGCGCTGAGATGTCTGAAATAAAAATCGACGTTTACATCGGCTTAGAATAAAATAAAGAGATACAAAATCGAGTAATAAAACAGTTTCTGGATTGCTGACATCAGGTCTAATTATGCAATTACAACGAAATGTAAACAAAAACATAGAAAGTTAAATTATATTAAGAGTGTCTGCGAGAACACAAAAATAAAATAAAATTTATTGCTATACAAGCTGATATTTTCCGGTCTTTGTGCACCATTGACTTTTCCTGCTATCTTACAAAATGTAAACAAAAACAAGATGAAATAAAGCTTATTAATTAATTTAGGGGTGTTTCTGAAGTGTGTTCAAATCAGTTTGCACATAAAAAAAAGAAGTTTGATACCCTACCAGCTGCTAATTTTTCGGTCCCTGTGCGTTAATATTACTAATGCCGTACGAAATGTAAACAAAAACAAGGTAAGTTAATGTTTATTCATTATTATAAGGGTGTTTGAAAAGGGTGTTCAAATCAGCATGCAATCAAAAGAATGAAGATTTTATGTCTTATAAGCTCATATTTTTTTAGTCCCTGTGCGCCTTAAACTTTTCCTGCTACTGCATAAAATGCAAACAAAAACAAGGTAAGTTAATGTTTAATTATTATTTTAAAGGCATCCAAATCAACAATTACTGCTTTACTAAGTTACTATCATCTCAAGGATATAAAACTTTTTTGTGTTGACCTTTCTTTATAACTCGTAAAGAATGATTTTCGGGCAGCAATTATTTGAATACAATATTTATAAGAAATAACATTGCAGCTATGAAAAATTCATTAATATCTTTGTAACAATTACAAATTAACATAGATTCTCTTTATTCCCAAAAGCACTAACGTTTCTTTATCCACCGTACTTTAGTGTAATAATTAATATTTTAACTCGCACTTAAATTATTACAGAAATATTTAAAAATAAATTCACACATTTTAATCAAATACCGATTCTGGTTTGCGTCGGACTACGGTTTGCAGGTAACTAGACCTATCGAAACTAGAATTTTTGTAAACAAAGTCGTTAAGCAAAAAAAATTAAGATAAATGCAAATATTATGTTCAAAGTATGTCTCTTAATACACGCATATTAAATTCAATATTAGAGTATAAAAATTAAATTTCTAGTTGTAATTAATGACAAAACTACATCACGAAAAATCTATCCAAATATTGTGATTCTGAAAGATTGCATTAAGAGGCTCATTTACAAGACGAACAGTTTCTTAGGGGGGTCCATGTTGAAGCGGGCAGCAAGAAAAGGGTGCGATCGAATGCGTATAGCCGCAAATGTTTTAAATAAAAGACAGCAATACAAGGTTGGATTTCGATGACCTGAGTAAAAGAGCCAAAAAAAAATTGATATTTTTACAAAATTCGAAAAGTACATTATTAAGCGATAAATAATATACACCCGTACCGTGGCCGAATTAGCGATTTTTGCCTTTATCTTGATATATAAGCAGCTGAAGTTGAAGTACGTTTTTCGATCACAATCAGTCTGGGCGCTAACATAAAGTTTCCTACACCAGTTTATAGGTAAATCGGCCTCTTAATTGAAATTATACAATTATAACATTAAACATATAGATTTGAAATGATGCTCTAGAAGAATTATTAGTTTACATAAAAATGCAAACTGGTGGCGGCTTGCGCTCAAACTGAAGCAGGGCAGTGTTAACAGTGACCTAACTACGAATTTGAGTCTCCATTGCAAAAATGTGATGGAGGGCCTCCCAAAATTTCATTTTTTAATGCCTGGGCGAGGGTGCAAATTAAAAATTCGCCCGAAGGCTCAATGACACAATGCGATCCACCGTTTCGCACAGGACTGTTTACCCTTAGCAAGCTCTTGATCCTGATAGCTATATACAAATATTTATATACTTTATGCTTACCTTTGTACGAAAAACAACGCTTACGCTTCTTAACACAGGAATTAAAGCCAAATACTGTAATGATAAATACAATTTAGTTTAGTTTTTGATGAACCCCTTGGCCCCAAATATCTAGATCAAGTAAATAACAAATTGTTTATCAAAAATAAACTGCAGGATCATCCAAAAAAATCAGCAATAATCAGATAAAATTTTAGAATTCCATCATGATTAACCAGCAAGCAGCCCTGTAGAAATAGATAAAATACCAATACACATCTTCTGAAGCATCTCCATAAAATGGTAAATAATCTTTTATAAAAGTTTAATACAACTAGCATAATAAAGTTGTAAAATTAATCATGAATTATAAATATAACTCAAGTAAAGTTGTCTATCTTTATTCTGTATTGAACACCCTAGGTTCATGAAACAATCAAAAATCCACTTTTACTGTATACGATTTAACTCCATTTCTTTACAATTTGGTATGATATAATTAAAAACAGACTGCTCATTCATGCTTGCTCTTTCCAGCAGGTTCATCCTTATGATGAATAAAAATAATAGAGAAGAGAATAACTCCAGCCATCATTGAAAATGCACTAACATAATACGGATATGCGCTTGGAATAAATCTCTCATATTGAGTATGCTGCAATGGTCTAACTGAAACCTGTGTAGCACTATACAAATGAGTGTATCCAATACGATCATAATCGACCTTAAATTGATACACCCCGTACACATCAGGAATCTTAAATTTAGCTTCGTATGCTCCATTCGCCTTCCGTTTCAATGTCGTACGGACGAATGGATCAATACGCACGAATTCCAATTGAATATCGTCGGCAACAAACGGTTGCCACTTCTTATCCTTAAATGTTTCAATTTCAATAGTGTAGACAACGTCTTCCATAATCGTATAAGCCTGTGGTGGTTCAGTCTCTCCCTCAATATGATGCTTCACAGACTTCACACGCAGTTCTCCTTTGAGCTTAAACACCCAATTAGTGATGCGTACCGCGGTTTCTTGATTTCCCGAAACTTCATTCAGCTTGCCATTGTGAGCTTTCTGAACCTGAGCGTGGAAAAATTCATCGGAGAAGAACGATAATGATCCGCTGAAGATAACTCTCGCGTTGTTACGTGCCTGAAGACCGGCAATAAGGATGGTGTTCTTACCAACTGCATGAGGGTACTGTAATAATTAAAAAATTGAATTTACTACATAACATTATAGAGAAATAAACTTACATCTTTAATTGGCTGATCAGGGTTGTAAGAATAAGCTGTACTGTCAGCAGTTAAAATTGGAAGAACTAATGGGTTTAGTGGATCTGCTAGAATGCCAGTGCCTTGGAACAAACTTGGTGTAAGAGTTCTCTTGTCTCCAATGATTATATCAGAGTTGATAAGATTATCAACACTTGTAACAAGTCGTGTGTGTTGTCCTTCATCATTGACGTCATAATTCAAATGATCGATGACATAAGCACCATCTTCGTCCACTTCGAAGCCGCATTCGGAGGCAATTTCGCGTAGAGTGTAACCAGTATTGGCATCACCAGCTATGAGGACATTGCCTCCATGATCAATGAATTTGACCAAAGCATCGGAACTCAATTGACCACCAAATTCCTCAACAGATGGTGCAAAAATGATGATATTGTCATAGATGTATTCTCCATACTTAGAAATGTGTAAAGTAGCATCATCAGCTAACTTAAATGTTAACGAGTAGCCAATTTCTGTAAAAAATGTACTTGTTACATAATTGCAATAACTATTTTTATTCAGCACAATAAAGCTGAATTAACAATAAGATCATATAAAAATAATTGCTTTTAATTTATGATTTTAAGTATTTAGAGATATTTTTTATTTGTACGGTGCCCCTATCCGGCAAGCAAACATAACCTAACAAATTATTGATTGATAAATATAACTCACCCTGAAGAGTCCTGAAATATATAGAATGAGTTTCTTTAACTACTTGATTATCTAGAAGCACAAGTGTATTTTGTTGTGCATTTGTATAAGCTAATAAAGCAATTATTGCAAGAATTAGTAACCGCATTTTGACTTGTAACACACGTCACCAGCAACACGAATCCACAATGTCAAATGTCAAACAGCCGACATTCAACATTGTTTACCGGCTTAAATTGTGATGTTGCCAAATGTTGCATTTAAAATAAAAACAAATAAAAAATATATTTTTAAATAACTACTTGTAAAATGAATAAAATATGCCTTTATAAAAATGCAAGAAAATGTTTAAATAAATTTGAATGCAATATAAAAAAACAATCTAAGTTAGGGTTGACACACCAAGATATCAAAAGATTGATGACTGAAAACTACTGAAAAACGATTCTTAAATGTTAAAGTAGACTATATAAAAATATTCCAAGTAATAATAATGTATTAATATTGCTAAAACAAATACTTCTTTACATATCTATCATCAGAATTTGTAATTATTGGCAATACAGTTTTGACAAGTTTGACAAGAAATCCCCCGTCCCTGTCATATGTAAACAGAATGGTAAACACTAATAAAAATATGGCGTCAAATGTCTACAGCAGTGAGGTTTCAAACGACTACGACAATGAATTTTCTTCTGCATCCACAGAATTAAGAGCCAAGATGAATCCACAAGAAACATGCTTCATCACCAAGCTCGCAAACCGACAGGTAACTAAATAAATCTACTTTTATTATTCCATAGTAGAAGCATTGCAATTGTGTGGTGCAAAATCTCATGGCTACCTTGATATTTTTAATATAAATTTTAAGTTATTAATATTGTTACTGAAATTATTTACAGATACTAGGCAAATTTGCAAGCCAATCACATAGTAAATCAAAGACTGAACCACCTCTCAAGCATATTCATCCAGAAAATATATTCGTACTGGATAATTTATTTGATTTTTCTGAATCACAATGCATGTAAGTTCATTCATAATTTTATTTCCTTCAATTCTAACTAAATAAAATTATAGGAGTCACATATACATGGGATTCACAATCTGTGGCCAGTACTTTATCAGTTACAAAGAGCACATTGATGACATGTTAGGATTATCTCCATTATCTAGCTATGAACTCTATGTATGGAGATTTGTTCCTGGCCAGCGGTTTGCTTTTCATAGTAAACATAAAATATTCAAATTGCTCAAACATGGAGAGTTGGATGAGATTACATTCATGCAATACCCGACTGACCCTTACAAATTGTATTGTTATGGAGTTGTGTAAGTTATTTCATTCTTTATGTATTCTATATCTGATCCAAATATTTCAGAAATAATTTGGCTCCTTCTATGTCATATTTGACTATTCTAACACTGCCAATAAGTGATAATTGCAAATTCTGCAATGAAAATGTTAGACAAATTGATGGTAAGTCCCATTTCAACAACAAAAAAAAAACGAGAATGACTTATAATAAATTTTCTTTCAGATTCATTATCCCAGGGTTGGTGTTTAACCCATGGTTTCATGCTTCATTACATGTTCACCATGTCACAGCCGACACCACGACTAGACCCAAACGTGTCTCTAGCATATCCGGACTACTTCGTTATTAACACTGGTTATTACATCCATATATTGAATACCTCTTGCTACAAGCCGCCCTTGCCCACAATGCCTTTCGCTCAGACAACGAACGCCGACGAATTGCCATTAAAACAGTTTCAAAGCGTCGACACGCTCTCCGAAGTATCCGAAACCAGCGATAATTTCAGCGCCAATAGCATTGTCGAAGCAATCCTTGAAGATTTCCGTGACGACGATTTGTTGGACACTGGCGATGGCACAAAACCCTTCCACGAGCTAAACATAAGCTGCGAGCCATTGAACGTCACAGGCAAGAGTTATCACAATGCTCTGGTACAGAATAGCATTGTCGATCCACGTTTGAAACGATTGCAAGGCAAAGAATACACATTCTCCGTTCCTCAACAGTCAAACTCACAGAAGGAGAAGCAAAAGATTGATAAGAAGATTGCAGAGAAAGCATATGAATTCACCGAGGAGAATGAGAAATGTGAAAAATTGAGTAGCTTCCGAAAGAAGCGACTCGCCGACAAGAAATATGAGTTTTCAGAGGATAACTCTGAAAATATAGTTCCTTTTAATTCGTTGCGCAAAGAACGTCGATATTTGTTCAAGGCGAGAACTATTAAATCGCCTGAGTTTAGTGGATTATTCTTGAGTCCTAGATCCACTGGAATTCGGTCTCCAATGCAATCACCTAATTCCCGACATGGACAATTTAGTCCAGCTGCGAGGAACATTTATTGTCCTGCATTGCGACATTCACCACATCATTCCAAGTCGCCGATAAGTCCACGAGAGTATCGGTTTAATCGCTTTAATGTTTACTCACCCAGTTTGGATAGCGATTGCTCCGATTATGATTCGAAACTTGTACTTAGACAGATCAATAATCTGCCTGAGAGCAATTCCAAGATGTATCAACCATCAGGTCTTCTGATTGTCGATTCCAAAAAAGATGAATCGTACAAGTGGATCAAGAAAGTCGTGCGACGATTTTCGAACGGTGATTTCGAGAATAGCTCATTGCTTTCTGGACAAAGCAGAGGTATACTTTCGAATTCATTAATAATGAATCTAATATAATATGTTGTATTGATTTCAGATGACTACAACATCCCCATTGAAATACCCATTCTAGTGCAAACCCTATCTGATCAACATCTAGATGTGATACCGGAGTTTAAAGCCGATTTGGTAACCGAAACTCAACTAATCGTTACACAACGTTCTTTCGATTGTGAACAATTTGTGCAGAGTCGGGCGCAACGCTTGTGCAATGAACATGATCTCGTTTTTCTCCATTGCGAAGATTACGACGTCCAATTATTGCATGTAAGTACAATGCTGCGCTTTACTCATCAATATTTATGTAGAGCAATGATTGTTCATTTAATATGTGTAGATATGCCCACTTGAAGGCTTCATAATATGCCAATCTGTGATAAAAATCTGCGCAATGAAGATGCTCGAACAGAATACTAACTCCAAACCACATACGTACATGTCACAGTGCCTCTTCACGTGGAACATCCAAAGCAACGTCTTCGAACTGTTTGAACCACCTGAGCAGTCGCGCTTGCATTTGCACGAAGCAAGCAAGAGCCCTCCCAAATTGGAATACGACCTTCCTCGAATTAACTCGCGTCCCGTGCTCGTTATGAATCTTAACATGAACGAGACGAAGGCACACATCAGGGACTACAATAATCGATACGAGATACGCATTGGAGTCGAAGAATGTAATTTCTATTCGCCTCCATTCTCCATGGATTCAGATCTCGATGAATTTTATTTGTTGAGGCCATAGTTAATAAATCATAATGAAAAGAAAAACAGCATTTGTTGCAATCGACGTATGTCCATTCAATGTTGGACGAATTAATCGATTCATTCCTATATTTTTGAATTGCATTATAAACAAACAACTCTTGTCCGGTCAAATTGCAGCTATTCATGCAAGTATTACTCATTCAATCATTTTTAATGAATTACTTACTACTATCAGTAATTGTCGGTATTAATTGCATTGAGAAAGAAACACATAATCCGAATAATATACATAAGTTTATCTGTGATTAAAGTTGTGAACGTTATTATAATTAAATGTGTATCCAAGTACTTTGCTTATTTCTACATTATAGAATTGATTTTTATTAACGTAATGAAATTGTTGTTATAGACACTAAAATTAATTAACAAACATTCAAATTTAAGAAGATTACATTAGCTATCAATTGCTTATTTAATGCAAATCTTCTTTAGTAGTAACAATGAATTAACTAGTTATATCAATCGGTTTTCGGATCGGTAAAATCCAAATTCCAGAAACCTGCAAATCAAGTAATATTAGTTTTGTTGTGCCTTATCGTAATATTGTACTAAATTAGTATATTGTGATATTTGTACGGAAAGCGCCGAATTGCATCATAAATGCTGGATATTGGTGCAGCAGGAGCACGTATGACACGCTATTTTTCCTTCCAGCAATCAGAAGTTGTGCGAGAATTTTCTTTTGCGCACTAGTGCAGCCATGTGCAAAGTAGGCGCTTCTCACATGATTGAAGGAAAACGATATTTCGGTATAAATCGGGGGGAGCAAAAAAAAACTTGGCTGTAAAAAAATCTCTCGATCTATCAAACCGATTTTGCTCCTTCTTTGCTTCCAATACGTAAAAATTAATTCTCTATCAAGTACCATAAGATTTTTTTGGATAATTAAATGTTTCGATTTTATATGGCCATTTAAAGATCGATCTTTAGCCGAAAACATAACTTTTTATTTTAAATTGGCGCCATTATGACATTTTTCAAATTTCGTAAAAAATCTTATGCTACAAGGTAGAGAATTTTATTTAGTTTTGGATTTTATAAGTCCGATAGTCAGATGCAGCTGCCAATGCGATGATAAACAATATATATTCACGAAAAAAATGTTATGATGAAGTACAAATGTTGCTTTACAACATACATACTTCATTTGTAATTTAAAAGAAAATAGTTCATTTTTTAGGCCTCCAGTTTAGTCCCGCCTTAAGGGGGTAGTACACTGTAATTTTTCAAAAATGTTCCTTGGGATGTTTACTTTAATTTAGTAAACATTTCAAGCCCGCCAGGATATTCATTACCACTTTAGGAAGCGATTTTGTAAAAAATTACCGGTGCGCTTTACACGAGACTTTTTTGCAAGCTTGCGTGGGACATAACTCTAAACAATTTACAATCAATTTGGATGTGGCCTTGATATTTGTATTCCGAAATAAATTCTGCTTAGAAACACGTAAGCATATTTTAGTTTTTTTTTAATCCACGATTTTGTAAGAATTTTTTTGGTGAAATAAACATTTTTTTAAGGCCACAACTTTTGAAAAAATCAATATTTTAAAAATCGGGCTACGTGTTTCTAACCGGAATTTAATGCATAATCAGGTTTTCGTTGCATTTTTGTTCCACGATGAAATGGGAAGCAAAAATCCCCCACGCCAATTTTGGCCTTCCGCGCGATGTGTTAAAAAATATTTGCCCTCCCTGAGAGTTTTATTGACGAAAAAAAGTCCCGAAAATGATCTACTTTTCCAACGTACCACAGTGTACTACCACCTTAAATCGACAACTTACCCGAAAAGGTTTGTTCGGGTTCCCGTAAAGAAAGCGGCAAACGATGTTGAATACATGGACTACCCAAACCATCACAACGAAAACATTTGGGCAATGCTTTCCGATCCTCTTTAGGCCTGCCACATAAACAATTATTTTAAAAAATCAATCAAATCAATATAATGGTTTAGTTAGTACTTACGTATTACATTTTTCAGTCCTTTCTGTTAAATTACTTTGTTCCTTATCATTCTCTGCAGACTTGTTAACATTAATAAGTATATCATCAATATGCATCATGCTCAAGTCATTATCTGATTCTTGATCACAATCATCTTGTAATATTACCTTTCTCTGACTAACTTGTGTTGAAGCATTCACATTCTTCTTAACATTGCAATGGCTTTTTTGACTTCTATTCTTGATAAGCTTGGACATGTTAATCAAGCTTTGTGAAGACTTCTTTTTATTTATTACTGGAAATAATTTTTTTTTAATTGTCGTCTGAATATTTTTTCTCATATTATATTCTTGTGGTGTTGCTTCAATAAGATCATCAATAAGAACGGTATCATTTGTTGGTGTGTGCATATTATTATTACTAATATTTAGGATACCTTTATTTCTTTGTAAATGACGCTTCTTTTTAATCCTAGGGCTAGATTTTTCAGGACTTGAAAGAACAGTTTCATCTTCAGAAAGAAAATCAATGTTTGTATTTAAGTTAGATTCTGGTGAATGTGCAAACATATCAGGACTTTCCTTATGAGTAATATTTGTGGACAATGATTTTCTAGGACCATTAGTCTTCAATTGTTTCTTGTTATTATTATAATGCAATGGTTTAAGAAAAATGGTGGAATCCATAGATCGATCTACTTTATCTTTTCCATTTGGTTGCATAGAAGGCTTCTCAAGTGACTTAAATTCATTTTGCAACTTGTTTCTAATTTCTGAAATGCCATGGAAGTTTAAAAGCACCAATTTTAATTAAACTTTGAATACAAACCAGCAACTTGGTGATCATAAACATGAAGAAGTATTAATAGTCTTCTCAAAGGATTATCTCCTTCAATATTTTCCAATTCTGGTGTATACATTGCAATCCATTCTTTATAGGCACTCATAATTCAAACACGAACAATTCAAAGTTATAAAGTAAATAACGAACATTTGAAAATTGC
Source organism: Lissagria laeviuscula (assembly GCA_030264695.1). Taxonomy (NCBI): domain Eukaryota; kingdom Metazoa; phylum Arthropoda; class Insecta; order Coleoptera; family Staphylinidae; genus Lissagria; species Lissagria laeviuscula. Next base: position 12,577 of record JARJDU010008817.1, read on the forward strand.
TAAGATTTATGTTGGTTAGTTTTGCATTTGTTTGGATAATAAATTACTCTCTCTACTGTCAAAGGAGGCGTTGATTTGCAATAATGACTAAAAATACTAAGTATGCTAGAATTGTTTTTCAGTTTGTATGACGGTATATTAAACATAAAAAGCTCGAGCTGATATTTGTCGCTAAATTGGCATTCTCTTTCATGAATTTAAAAAAAAATCTATTTCTTTTTTGAATAAAAAGAATGAATTTATGTTATTTTTGCTCTGCACAATGCTCAGAATAAAGATAAATATAGAAGTAGCAAGCCCATAGCGATTATTTGAGCTAGATATGTTCCAACATAACTTTCAATTATTTCTATAGGCGCAAACATTTTCAAATAATTTAATAAATTGCCCACGTCTTCCAATTTTATGATATAGTTGGATACGCAAAAAATTCAAAAATTAATTAGGATTATATTTAAAATTCAGATAAAACATTATATGAATTGTATAATTTAATGTAAATAACAAAATTAAAAGAAAAAAGTAGTAGTATTATAAGTTATTGATGTTAAAAAATATAAGACTAAAGGCTCTGCGCATGCCCGTGTAAGCTATAGACAAGCCAAACATTAAGCGATTGACGCGGGTTTAAGAAGAGGGTATGTTGGAACTCTGATTGAAACCGAACAAAGCCATACCTCGCTTCTTCTATATTATATTTATTCTGAGGCACAATGACATACTCTTATAACCATATACCATTGGCTTTTGCCATTGGCCGAAGAAATTTATTTCCTCCAGCAAGCGTCAGGTAGCGCTGAAGTAGTTATTTTAGCAACTGTCAAAACACAAGGTTAAATTGTTATCAAAAGACTATGATGAAATTGATACTGTTTTGATACCATCAATAAATTAAATATTCCCTTGTGCTAACTCTCTTGGTAGATATTGGAGAACTACTAATGATAAGCATGATTCAAATGCAGTGTACTTCTTTTGGTAGTGTAACTAATTCCAAAAAACATTAAGATACTGTTGCGCATTGCCATAATATAAATTTCATAAATAAATTCATGCTAATTAGTAGTCTGATATAATTATCAAGATGAGTAAGCATATGTATTCAACACAAAATC
>JARJDU010008818.1:0-15056 GCA_030264695.1 Lissagria laeviuscula
TAATATCAATAAAAAGATCAGTCATATCGAATAGTTCTTTCTACGAAAGCACAAGGACGTTAAAAAGGGGAAAAACCTATTGATATATCCGATTTACAAGTAAATCTATTAGTAATGTTTAAGCGTAAATAGAGTATATCTTTGGCTTTCAGCAACGAGTCCTTGTAGGTATTCTTGACTTAGGGTGTGAACAATGGCGGTTTGATATGGGAGCGTTGCGCCCCGGGTGCCACCTGGTTCAAAAATGCGATAGAGACTGTTAATGAATAATTTATTGCTATTCCAAACACAGTAAGTCAATGAAGAATTTTTATTTAGCTACAATAGCAGCGGCTTCTATTGAATAGTGGAATTGTGGTTTGTTGTAGATCAATCTAGCTAAACTTCAATAGTACATTGTATATAGAACGCACATGGATTAACAACAAAAGTATGCCGAATGTGTTACTCATTTATGCAATTCACCGTTAAAGTATTTTCTCTAAATTTCAACAAATGGCAAAAAGTCTAATTTCAACCCGTCGGAGAATCGAGCATTGAAAAGTACAATGGACTTTAAATGTTCGTTAAAAGCGCTCAAGCAACAATAAAATTGTGTATATTGGTAATATATAAAAACATAAAATAAGTAAATTAAATCAGCAATTAAAGGCTTTGATAATTTAAATAGCATGCGTTGCAATTGTTCTAAAAATATTATGCCAATAGAGAATTAAAACGTGTCATTGATTGAAAACTTTCATAGCTATCTTCATACTTTTTCTTAATTTATATTAAAACTAAATGTACATTTCATTATTATCAATGGAACATAACATTCCATGTAATTTGGTTTTAATATATGTTTGTTACATTATGTCATAATAGTAGTCCGACAACATTTACCTATTGACGTTTTATATAAATAATGGCAACAAAAGCATAATGTTTTCCACCGCCTACTCCGTCAGTATTTACCCTGGCAATTTTAGAAGCAATCCTAAGCCTACTAAAAAAACTGGTTGTATTCTTAGACACGAGTAAAACACGAAACAAGAACTTTCTCTTAGCATTTTCATTGCAATTATTATCAGTCAGTGTCAACCAGCAAATTTTCATTTAGACAGTTAGTGTCACATTTCCCATAAATATTTCTTATCATCTTGAGAAATTGTGTGTATCTATATATCTACAATACTTTAACCCTATAAATAAATACTAACCGATAAACGTTTCCAAACCACGGATTCAATCACAATCACAGTTCATTAAAAATTTTCGATTAATTCAAAAAACGAAAAATTTCACATCATGAAACTGTTTGCATGGGGTGCAAACGGTTACGGCCAGCTTGGATTAGGAGGTAAAGCTGAATTAGTGCTGGAACCCAACGAGGTGGATCTAACTCACAGCGGCCTACAAGTTGAAAACATAATGGAAATATCTGGAGGAGTCGGTCATACTCTCATTCTGGACAACAACGGTCATGTATATTGCTCTGGATGGAATTCCAAAGGCCAGCTAGGTGTTTCCGATGACACAGCTCATTTCCAGCATGTCGACATTTTAGCCGGTTATAAAATTGTCCACATTGACTGCGGATCTGACTTCAGCGCGGGTCTAACAGGATGTGGAAAATTGTTCGTGTGGGGTAACAATGCCCACTTACAATTGGGCCTTGCCAAAAGCATTACTTGCACAGCTATACCTTCGCGCCTTCAAGTATCACAGAAGTTGGCCAAAGGTTTCGCCAAAGTGAGCTGTGGAATGCGTCACATGGCGATGATAACGAAAGACGGCGGCTTGCTAGTTGCTGGTACCGGGAGTAAAGGTGCCCTGGGCGTTGGTGATAACTTTGATGACAATGCATATATGAGCATTTCCAAGGTACCTGGCGTTGCTGATCTTCGATCCATAGCTAGTGGGCAGAATCATACAGTTTGTCTAAAGAACGATGGCACGGTTTTAGCCTGGGGCGAGAATAAGCAAGGACAAGTGGGTTTGCATCCATCGACACCTAACGTCTTTGTGCCTTTGAAGTTGTTCGTGATGGAGGGTTTGGAGAAGGTTGTGGCTGGTTGGACTCATACCTCCGTGTTGACTAAAAACGGGCATATTTACAACTGGGGAGGTAATGATTTTGGACAGTTGGGATCGCATCGCGACAGTCCGTACAGACCGTCAAAGCTAAGCGGTATAAATAACGTATTGCAGCTTACTTCAGGATCTGATCATAATTTGGCTGTTACCAGTGAAGGAACGCTCTACTCGTGGGGGTGGAATGAACTAGGAAGTTGCGGTACTGGGGATGCAGATCATGTTTACAAGCCGCAATTGATTCTCAAGAGTTATAATGTAAAATCTGCGTTTGCCTGTACTGGACAATCGTTTGCAGTTGTTGAATAGTTTATTTGATTTATTGACAAGATTTATAATTCTTATATTGGTTATTGTTCAAATTTGATAATACAATAATAATACAATAATAATTACTTTGGACTTTGTTTGTTTAATTTAAGTACGGATGAAGGTATAAACGCCCGTGGGAAGGTTGACAACAGTTCTGGAGGTTCCAATTCTGAACTAGCTACACACTGAAGCTCCCCCAGCTTAGCGCTACCGTTTCTAGCGGTTCTAGCGGCTGAGTGAGTCTCAAGCCGACTTAAGTCACTCCAGTAGCATCAAGTCAGTCGTTCGCGCAGCTTGTAGCTTGTGAGCGTCGGTCGAACGCACTTACTTGAAGTTTACCGCGTACGGTGCGCTTGTTTCTTTGATGCTTGCCGGTGACGAAAGTGTTCAAATAAGTAAGTAAATGACCAGAGGTCTCTCTCTAAGTGCTCAATCATCATATTCAACCTGCTCAAAGCTTACTTGTTGCTCTATGCGCGATTTAAAATAGTTGGTTTCATCGAGGCAAGTGTTATATGCGCCTAAACTTAGATTGAAAGTTTGAAAGTGTTTCGTTTCCCAATTGCCCACGCGTGGAAATCCAAACCTAGGCCGGCCAACAGTAACAACAACAAGAGGAGTGACCATCAAATGCACGTTGTGGCCGGGATTATTAAGCGTTCGTGTTGATGGGAGGCCGAAAATGTGCGTCAGCTTCGTGTCGTTGATCTTCCTCATCGCGCAATTCAGCTTTGGAATTTCGAATCAAGGTAAATCCAATCAAGTTCGGTGGTATTCTTTCGCATAACGGTTGCGCTCTTATCAATTCGCTCTGCTTTCTCGCAACGAAGCTAAATGAAGCGGAGCGAAGAGAAATAATAAATAAATGAGCGAAGATAGAATGAAACTGTGTCGATTCTAATTTCTGTGGTTTATTAGCATTGTTTGGGATTTATTTATTAGTAACACTTAACAGCTTAATGAGTAGTGCTCTAGTTCCCATCTATAAAAGCATCAAGTCGAATTCATACCTATCTAAGACACCTAAAACATTAAATAATGATCAAGTAATTATGACCAACTTGTGATCGTCCAACATGTGTGCTTCTTATAACGTAATTAATGAGATACTTCTGTTTTACTTCACTTAAGTATATGTAGTCTTGTTTTAATATTAGCATTGATATTTACACTTTAATCTTTGCGTTATCAAGCAAATATATCTTAATGTATTGTAATATCAATTATATATTTAAAATAGAACGAAATCGTCTTGAAACAATAACTTGAGAGCAATTTACGCGCTGCATCGCGAGATTAAACTTGCAGGCCAAATGTAACTTCTCAGCTGCTATTCAACGAAATTATAATAATAAGCTAGTAATAATAAACAGGCTTTCCGCAGGACTTGAATGCTTAAGAATAATATACATATATATATATCAATATCAATGCCGGGAATACATTTGAATGGACAAAATAGGCAGGAGATTAGAGAAGAATGACTGAAAGGCGTCGCGATGAAATAGAAAACTTATGAAAGTTGCGTTTTGTGCTTTGTGCACAGCGGGTAATTAAAAATGCGGTAGGTTGAGCCATGATTTTGATAAAATTCTCATTTCAATGGTAAAAGAGTAAAAAGCGTGCAGATAAAGGAGCTGCAGCTGTCGATAAAGCGACAAAAAAAGAAAGTGATGATATTCTCAAGGTGCAATTAGCACTGAGGTATTGTATTTGTCGACATGCGATAGGAAGTTGTTAGGAGGAGAAATCCCTTTTGAATGTACGTATATACCAGCATACCATCTTTCATTAATGGCGATATTTTAGTCTGGAGGGATTTTTGTGAGAGAAAGAAAAGATTATGCGGTAAAGTTGTAACGTGCAAGGATATTCATTGTGTGATTTTGAACACTATGAGAATTAATGATATTATTATTGCATTGGGGACACAATTGTGATGCATTCGGACTTTACATTTGCTGGGAAATGTTGAATCTGATAAGTAACAACGAGGAAAAGATGTGCGAAAATTTGGTTAGGAATAGTTGATTAGACTAAAAGTGGTGGGTGTATAAATTGCTATAATTAATGAAAGGAGTGATACGATTAGCCGTTATATATTGCTTTCCTTGGTTGTCAACAAAATTACCTAAGCGCAGTAAGCTACAAGCAAGACTGCTGCGTGCAGGGGACCCGAATGCTAGTAACAAAATTTTTTGATGAGAATCTTAGATTGCATTTCTTTTAATGAGTGGCAAAAAAACTTTGGAGATAAAAATTTGCCACTGCACCAAAAAGATTATAAAAGCCTTTTAAACCAAGTCCGATTTAGTGATGAGCAACAATGAATGATTTCAATATTTTAATAATCGATATAAGATGGACGATGAGCATTCGAAAGATCAATCATACGAGCAATGAGTGATCATTCAAATTGTACTAGCAGTGGATTGCTCTTGCAAGTAGTGCAGCAGGACCATATACGGACCCATACGAGCAGTGAGCGATCATTCGATTGATTATAAAATAGTCCGTATTACCCCATCATTAGTCTGAATGCTGTATGGGATTCGGCGAACGTAAAACGCCTGTCGTTCTCGCTAACCTAGCGTCCTGCTATAAAAGTTATGATTTTTTGCGATCAGTCTTACAGTAAAAACTTTAATATTTTCTCTCTCAATAACTATGGTAGATACGGAAATAATATCCGAAGAAAAAAAAACGCAAGTGTGGGTTCCATTTTGGCTTTTTATTTGATTGTTTTGTAATTGAATGAAACAGGTCTCTGAAATCTCTGGGTGACGTTCTGATGCGCGTGAGCATATCTTCTAGTCATAGTATCATGGATCAGGCTGTAGTTTCTTCTGATTGTACTGAATGCATTAATTCAAGTTGCCATTTATTTTTATTTATTAAAAAAAACTACTTTTGGGACCATTTCTTTCGTTAAAGCTTAAAACTGCTTTGAAATTGTAATTACTTCATGATGTGTTTTATTTGGGACGTTTACCATGAAATAAAGATCAAAAGCCACAAACAAATTGATAAAATCTTTCACTAAAATGAATAATGTATGCCTTGATTCGGTTTAATACGTCTCCGAAGTTCTAATTTTCAAGCTTGTTAAGCACGCCATGCACGTTACACGTCTTTTCAACCCGGAACAACCAAACAATTTACATATTCTCGATTAACTTGTATGTAACGAAGTATATACTTTCTTTTATTGTTGTTGCTAAATTTTCAAATCTAAGTATGTAGTTAACTTTAACAACTCACAAGTAACTTTTAAATTTACTTAAGTATGTGTTACAATATTAGTTTTGACAACTTTTGAATTGACAATGATAAAAATACATATTTATAGTAACCAAATTAAAAACAAAACATTATTTATCCAATATGACATATCAATACGTCATTATCAAAATCTCTCGTAATAACAGCAATAATCTTCCGAAAATTGTATCGAAATTTGCATCCAAATTCTACATTCAAAATATCAATCAGTAATCATGTTTCTTATGTATTATCCCGCTCGCTTCATCCGCATCCTGACACATCGTGATATTCCAACAACGGTAATTTATCCGCAGAGATTGAACCTCCCAATAAATGGTCCCCCAGCCCATCTGACATTATACAAATTGTTCCATTTGCAAATGGTAGCACAGAAGAACGGTGGGAAATCGCCATCTTCCCTCGGGAACCCTGCATGTAACGCAGATATAAAGTTCCTATGCCCAACGAACGTGCCACCACCGCCTAAGAAAAAGAAGAGCCGATGGTGGTTATGGCTGATGCTATCTACGCTTCTGGGTATGTTCTATGTAGCGAATAATTGCCCGGATCAGATGTGCGAATGGCAGAAGCAAGAGAGTCCATTATATGACATCCTTTCGTATTTTGTTCTCCCGAACGAAGAGCCTTCTGATCCCAAAAAGAAAGCAGCTAAAAAGAAGGAGGAAGAAAAATGCAAACCAAAGAAAGACGAGAAGAAAGCAAATTGAACATAATACCGAAGAGGAAAAAGCAGAATGGCCGTGTATCGGTGATTAAGAAGAATGATTTTATTGTTTAGAATGGAAGATCAATAAATTATTAAAATAGAGCCAATTTTTATTTTATTTTGGAAATTTAGTTTGCGATTTAATTTGAATCTTTTAATTGTTTGTTTTGTTAATAATCATGCATGAATGTGAAACCAAGCCTATCAAACAATCGATTTTAGGAAGTACGATGCATGAGTGGTTAATTAATAAGTCGTTGTGTTTTTATCATGGATTCAAATCACGTTTGCACTTAAAGGATAAAATGCAAGTGCAGAAAGTAAATGTTCGCTGTGTTCACTTCTTCGTCGGTTGCGGCAAATCTGCAAGTTCGCGATAAGTGTTACACGCTGCAGCACGTTCATACACAGCCTGGTCGCTGCAGTTCTGCTCAAGCTGCTGTTATGTAATTCCTTATTTCATCGGAAGTTACCATAATAGGTTTAGTAGTAGCTTGTTGTCGAGGTGAATAGAAGGGAATTGTGATAGTGCTACGTTCGGCTTGGCCGCTATTGGAAATCCAGTAGGTGGAAACAAGAAGAACCTGTAGGCCTGCACGCTTACGGCATCTTAGGTGTTTGGGTCGATGGAATAAAGGTGAAAACGAGTGAAAACGAAACGAAGAGATGAAGTCAAAACGGGCATTTGTAGTGAGCTATTATACAGACTGTTTATCTAAATTTCATTACATTTGTGTGCTATATATAAAAACTTAACAAGAGTTTTTAGATAATTGTAAGAACTCTTCACTTGGAATTGATTCTGTAATATTCTATAAAATCGACTAGTTACTTTTATCAATTTGTGGACACACATCAACACATATTTCGGAAGTTTAACGAAGTAATGCAACCTTACATGTCCCGGTTATTCGCGCGTGGAAATCACAACGCCTCCTCGGCTTCATGTCTTCAACACTTTCTAACTCCCTAGCATACTGCAAATTTATGTTCCGTGAATATAAACACGAGTCAACAAATATTTATTTAGAGAAATCCTACAACGACCTATGTATGTAGAGCAATGCTTGTTTTTAAATATATTTTAACTCGCACAGGAAAAGTGGTTTTCCAATGTTTATTGATCAAGGTAAATAGCAATACATGTACAAGACTTTATATATCGACTTTAAAAATGAGATTTTCACTTCCAGTATTAGTGAGAAGCAACTGTTTGTTAAATGTATGTCATAACACCGGTAAGCAATTTAATTTAATCTCAATTAATGGGATTTCTAATGCAGAACATTTAACACACCATCGATATCTTTTAACTAGCATTTCGCTTCTCTTCTTCTTTTGTATACAGTGCGCTTACCAAGAACGAATTATAGCTAACTTAGTAATAAACTTAAATCAAAATATTGCTACCAACTCAAATGCAAGAATCCAAATCAAACGTTCGGCCCACGCACATTGCAAACATGTTGCAATTGTATATAACATTCGCGTAGCTCACATTATTTCCTTGATAATTTCATAAGTTTATAGCGTGCCGTGCACATGCTGCACGCAATAAGAAACAACGCAATTTGATTGCAATGGTTCGAATCGGTTCCGATCAACTTCGCAAAAGAGTCTCTGGAGTTGTTTGAAGTTGCATTTCTTGCCTTTGGTTCTAAACTCATAGCAAGATTTATGAATCAACAGGGTAAATAAAAGGAAAATGGTTTTAAACTGTATATGTATTATTACTACACGTTGAATAAAGCAAAACATACGGCAATAAATAAATCTTATTGAGTTTTTCAAAAGCTCACTTCTTGGTCATTGCATCTCAAATCAACCAGAACATGGAAATCAGTCTCTGATTTTATTGAAATATTTATTATAGGTTTTTTTCATTGTTCTAATAATGAATCCAAAATTGTATTGCTGTATCTGCAATAGTTTTTGAGGGAGAGAATGATCAAAAAATAGTAAATTGATTAAATACAGTAGAGCTCCTTAAAACACGGTAAACGAGATTTAAGCAAGCAATATATTTGCAAATTATTGCTATATATACTGTACACATTTTAAGAAAAGGACAATATTAAGAGGTTAATTTTTGATTAAATCCCAGCACGGAACTCTTGGCAAATTAGACAAAAATACTATTGGCTCGTGAGTGATAACGGTCAGGGTATATGTTCACAAATTTTCAAAAGCGCATTATTAGGCGATAAATAATATATGCCCGTAGCGTGGCCAAATTTGCGATTAGAGTTCCTTCACCTCGAAATAAATACGGATAAAGTTCGTTTTTCGAGATTTCAAAATTTATTTTAAAATATTTAAGAATCGAAATTCGAAAAAGAAGAACGATAGAGGCATAGTTTTTGGCGGCTATAAAATTACAGGAAAAAAAAATTTGAAAAATCGTGTGATCACACGGCGCTGAGATGGAGTTTCCTATTTCGGTTTGGAGGTAAATGAGCTTCTAAGGGCTAAACCCTGGAGGACTAAAAATAAGATATTTTCATTATTGTTTTGTGTATTAGAAATAAAGTAAGCACAAGAAACAGTTTTTTGTATGATGTAGAGCAACATTTTTACTTTCCCAAAACATTTTTAGCGTCAATATATATTGCATTTCACCACCTTGGCAGCATAGTTTGCAAAGAACTGGTACATCGTAGAACAACCGGACTAGTAAAAAGCAAAACTAAAATGGATTTTCAATCATGTTACATTTAACCTTTTTTTCCAAAATTTGAAAAAATACCAAAATGATGGCAATTTGAAATAAAAAGTCATTTTTACCCATTGGAAGCATGAAATGAGCGAAATCAGTTGGATAGATCCAGAGATTTTTTTTACACTCAGTTGAAAAAATATGTTTTTTTGAAAAAGCAAGTTAATGTTTCAAATTTGGTTTACCCTGTAATAATTGAATTTAATCCTGAGGATCACGGAGAGACAAAAAATATATATTTTTTTAAGTCTCGCGTTAACAAGTTCAAACAAATAATCAATTTAATTGCGAATAACTTTGGAACTAATGATTCCACAAGAACACAATTTATATCGTAACATAGTTGATTAAATTCTCTATACGATGGCTTCCTGGATCAGCTTTTTAACATATAGAAAAAGGCTTTAATATTGATAATTCAATTATCATCGTCGTTAAAAACCCAATTCATTGGATTATTGAAATCATTCATAGTTGCCCATCACTAAAGACATATAACGCATATAACCATGATGAACAAACACATAGTTTTTCTTAAGTCATAGAATAGCAAACTATTGTTTATTTGCAATAGGAATTTAATGAATTCATTATTTGTGCAGTACACGCAAGATTTATTTTAACATCAAATTTAAATACGTAGCAAAGCTGACCAGCGCTCACAAGTTTAAACAATTCAATTACAACTACTTGCACCATTATTATTATTATTGCTATTACTACAATTCTATTGCAAAATCGACGCTCGTCGTTTATAAACACCGACATTCTAACTACGTACGTCTCTAACTACCGCCGTCTTATTGCATATTACAACACTTTGTGTTTATGTTACGAGTTGCTAGTTGCATAGCCAAAGACAGAAAATGCAAGCAACGCAGTGGTAGAACATGGTGAAGAAACTAATGTGTTTTCCTTGATTCCGATAGTAAAGTGCGGCATGGCCCCAACTTTCCATAAACAGATCGTGGGAGTTTGAAAAACTTGTTGGGTTAGTACGAATATGTACTTAGAACCAACTCTTCGTTTTTACCTTTCCTACTGATGTTGGTGTGAATATTATTTCACACACCAGACTTTAAGTTGTAAGTTGAATCTTTAAAATCACATAGATGTTTAATGAGAAGGAAAATGGCAGCAATTCTGGACTATGCAGATTAATAATGTGAAATCAACTTTGGAGCCAATGCTCCATGATTTTTTCTATTAAAGTCAGCCATTCGACCAAAGAGATTAGAGCTCTTGAGTCAAGATAACTGCAAAACCATAGACATGATCAGTAGCCTCACCTGTATCTGCATTGAAAGCCACCCTCTCGGGACATCACTTTCAAAACACTTTCCAGGAGTTGTATGATAGAATAAGGGAGATAGTCCGAATGAGGAAACTATTTTGTTAATAGGCTTGCAAGAATTTGATCTTATATCCTTTCATTTCCTTAGACGCATGAAATTTCTAGCCACCGTCAGTATTTCCAAGAGCGCAAGCAAGCATATTGTGCCGACGAGTATTGTACTTCTTCGGAAACGCTGTTCATCCTCCAGCATCTATTCTTCTTCTTTGCCGAACGAGCTTCTACCTGTTACCTAGACAGGTAATGCTTACCTGCACACTCTGCGTGAACTCGAAAACAAACGCGAACGTGATTGAGTGCGCAAGGAGTGCGAGCTGAGTCACATTCACATACAGCCAATGCGGATGATGGTCTTCAGCGAGTCGTTCTTCTAGCCGCTTGGACCAGCCAGTTCCAAGAGTATGTCAATAACCCGAGCATCATCGCTTTTTACCACTTTTATCTTACATCTTGGATGCAGCTTCGTATTGTGAACGTTTATATCTAAATTACGTTTGACTTTGATTTGACTTTTTCTATTTAATGGCAAGCAAGCAAAATGGTAATCGAACGAATTGCAGATATTCAAATTACCTGCGATCCTCGTTTAAAACATGTAAATCTTTTATCACTAGAATATTTACTATGTAATTAGGTATTATACAGATTTATCTAAATCTTAACATCGTAAATACAGTTTTGTTACCATTACCATTACCTCGGAAGTAAGTTATACATTCATAAATATTTACGCTATTAATAAACACAGGATGTGTGCAGGTATTTTTATTTATTCGCCTATAAGCTCTAAGAAATCTGCTGGGAAACTAGGTCGTCTGCTAATTCACCTATATGCGTGCTGCTTTTTTCTTCGCATTATTATCGAGAGTATCATGTAAACAAACCGTTCGTTAGAAGCGTCCGCGTTTGAAAACGAGTATCAACAAACTTTTAAAATTTAGAACGTGCTTGTACTAAGGTGTCCATACTTTTTACTAATTCTTTGCCATGACGTGAGGTTGTATACAAACTTATAAGTTTCATTTATTTAAAAAGTTCTATAGAACATGTTTCACTACTTCCAAACTTCAAAACAAAAGATATAAATAATATGCATGTTATTACTAGGTTTGTTCCAACGCTGGATTTCGTATCGTCCCGAATCGAAAACAGTACTGCGTCGATTGACTTAGTGCGCAACCGTCTAACTTGTACGGTCGCCTGACTATTAACGTGCTATCACAAAACTTCCGCGTTATTGGAACAGTTTTGTGATATCCCTTGTTTCTAGGTTTTTTTTACGTGAAACGAACTGACGCGATGGAGACAATTGATTTAGTCTAACGTATCCGAAGAGCAACTGCTTTTTGGCATGTTTCAAAATGACGCAAATTCACGAAACTGGTTGATTTCTGTTGGAACGTCAATGATAACCATGATGTCCTGTACCGCCACAAGTCTGTTGCAAGGCTTATTTCCTATTGCGCTTACTGGCCGCAGTTCGAGCACGGTCTTTTGGGTAGTTAGAACAAACCTATTGTTTTTCATTGTTGGTAGATCTAAGCATACGGACACCTTCGTTATAAATATCTTGAGCAGAAGTAACGTGCACTAGAAAGATCCAAAGATTAAAATGAATTCCCAGCAGCAATATTCACATCGTTTCCAAACAGATAAATTTAGCTATGCGAACATAATAAAATTCAAATTCATTGCCATTACCAAAGTTTATTATTATATTAGCAGTATTATTTAATATTATTTAACAGTACATATTTGAAAACCGGTGTTCACGCAACTTCTCGCACTGTCGTGCGATTACAAATTTAATCACTACTCCGTAACAAGACTTCTTTCTTTTTCTTCCTTCTTGTTGGTTGCTTAAACCTCAACGTACAACTATTCACCAGCTTCGCTGAGTTTGCTTTATTTCTGAGGCGTAACTGATCGATACTTGCCATAGAAAATCAATACCAATGCTAACTTACTATATTGATGTGAGTAACAGCAGCGACATTATCGGTATTGGTAATGGTATAGTAGCAATCAGAATGTCGATAGTAAGCCAAACTCTTCGTCGCGAAAGAAAAAAAAAAAAGAACCGTTGGACTGTTCCAAAGGCCCAGATTCTTGGTAACTGCCTATTTGTTGAAGTACACCTGATGCAGTGAATTCCATGTAATGCTGCAGTATTGTTCAACTACAGGTTATTTCTGCTGGAATTAAAAGAAGTAGTAGTAGAAGAAGAAGATGAAGTGGAAGAAAAGCAGGATTATAAGGAAAAAACTAACGTGTTTATTGTTGACTCCTTCATTGTGTTAGTTAATCATCGATTGGTTCTTATTATAGATTATTGCTTTGTTTATTATTTGCGGATTTAATTATGCGTCTGGTGATGGTGAAATGGGATTCAAGAAATAGGTCGGTCGACCAGGAATCTATTATTACAAGCGCAGGCGTCTTATAACATGAGAGAAACAGCGGGAGTATAAGAATATTAGGAGCTACATTGAATGGGAATAATAATATTAATAATTTAAGTATTTTGATGAGATAACACGTTTTAAACAATTCCATCTGTCAACTATTTAGGGATAAGTAGAAGTTATCTTTGAAATTGATGAGATTTCTTGCAAAACTTCCATATCCACAAAATGCAGTGGAATGTCATCTTTGGTCAAATTTAATATAAATTTCGATGGGTATAAGGTTTAATAAACTTCTTGAATAAATATTTAATAAAATAACGGTTGGTCTTCTTCGAACCTGCTTCACTACTTATCTGGAAAACTTGCCAAGTGTCGTCATGATGACACTCTCAGACAATTTTCTCAACTTTTTAGTTCAAGATTAAGCAAAATATTTCAGTTCTCTCCAACAATCAAAATTTGAATTTTTGAAAATAGATGTTGGTAACTGCCTTACCAAGTGCAGACAAGATAAGCTACAGGGAACAAAAGTATATAGACCGCCATCATTTAATTTTGACTGTTATCTGTTAAAAATGTATATTTTTAGTAATAATTTACTTGATTCCCCGTATTATATCTCTATTAAAAGTTGTTGTTTTGTACAAAAGTGTACATGGATTCCCAACGGGGGCGCTGGAGTCTTCCTGAGTAGTGGGTCCAGTGGCGAATGGGGGGCATTATAGCAGTTTTCAAGAAATCATAATGATTTCATGAATAAATATTTTATCTTAATCTAAAATCTAAAAATTAGCGGCCTTTACAAAACAGCAAGATGCAAATGCAGATACAACGGAATTATCAAATTTAGAAGAAGAACTTTCGAACTGACAACTAACGAAAAACTTACAGTACAATTCAAAACTGTATACCAAATGTTCTGGCTTCAAACTTCATTGCAAGCACTTTACCCTGGATTGTGCAAAATAGTACAGAATTTTTTACTTCCATTTTTTCTAATCAAGTCCTTTACGAGGGGGCCTCAAACTAACTGTGCGCCTAGGGCCCCTAAATGCTCTAAATGCGCAACTGTCTTCAATATATTTTTAACAGACGCTTACACTCTTGTCCCATTTTTAGGGGAAGCACAAGAAAGCTGACTTTTTCTATAATTTCCTATAATACCTACACACAATTTTGATGAAAATTAGACGATTTTGTATAATAATATTATTATTATATTACAGTTACAGCTATAAAAATACATACTATTTTAAAGCAATAAAAGTAATTGTATTCTTATTTAAAATCATTCATAATTAACATACCATGAGTATTCAATTTTGCAAATGTGGCTCAGTTCATTTAAGCAGCATTTCACTGTATATTATTACCTTTACATTACTTTGCAATGCTTTCGTTTGTTTGATTACTTTGATTTACAACTTGTTTTCCTCTAGAATCTCAGTTATAGAGTTACTCCGTATACCTACATATAAATGCGTTTAAATAAATATATGCAATTTAACTTCTTCTATCACAACTCTAATTATCTTGTATTTACTATTATTTACGCAGCCTTTCATTCATCAAACCATCATGACGATAACATCAATAAAACGGGTACCCTTTGTAGTTAATTTGTTTATGTTTGTATATTTATTATAGTGTATTATTGCATTGCGTTGTATAATATTGTATTATATTATATCGCATTATATAAAACTAATACCGTTCTTCTTCAGTTAAAACATCAACAATAATAAAATTGTAATTATTGCGCGTGATGATCAAAGGAATTAATTACTTAAGGAATAAGGAAACGATTAAATTAACGTTATGCCGATTACTCATTGCAATAATTATTTATTATTTTGTTAAAATAAAATCAGATGAAGAAGGTATGAAGATTGATTCGTTTCATAATTTGCATGATCGACTTAAACTATTTTGGTACGTTATTTGCGTGCTTCGACCACGTCACCACCAACCACAAATTAGGTAGTAAAATATTTTAAAATTACATATATCAAAATGTATAATAAACAATTTAAAAAAAAACAATATCTGTAAGACCAAAAACCATAACGGGACAGGTGCGGGAATCTACGGAGGCAAACACCGGGACAAGCAATTCACGCTGACACTGGGAAAATACGCCTCAGTTTTCCAGGCGGAAGCAGGTGCCATCGACTGGTGTGCCAGGAACCTGATCAACTC
>JARJDU010008837.1:0-15184 GCA_030264695.1 Lissagria laeviuscula
TGCTGCCATTATTTACCAAGTTATGTGCAAAAACGCGCAAAGAAGACAATTTCAGAACGGAAAACGAAAAAATTAATATTTGTTTTTAGCCATTTGCCAACAGATCATCTAACTTTTTATAAACATACCTAATTACAAATTAATTCTACTTTGCTCATATTTTTTTAACCCCAATGCCGCCATTATTACCTGAGTTATGAGTAAAATCGCGCTAAAAGAACAATTTCAAGACTGAAAACGAAAAAAACTCAAATTTTTTGGAGCATTACGAATTTTCTATTTTTTAATAATCGCTCCTTATTAAAAATAAGGTTTACTTTAGTCATGTATTTTTAGCACCCAGATGCCAAAACTATCTCCCGAGTTCTGTGCAAAATCCCGCTAAAAATACAATTCCAGGACGCAAAACGCGAAAATCTTTAATTTTGTTTGACCATTGATCGTCAGATTTTCGAACTTGTTATGAGCGTACCTAATTACAAATTAGTTCTACTATATCCACGTATTTTTTTAAAGCTCGTTGCCGACATTATTTACCGAATTATGTGCAAAAACGCGGAAAAAAGACAATTTCATGACGGAGAGCGCATAGTAAATTATTTTTAACCATTCCCCGGCAGATCTTCAAATTTTTTATGAACGCTTCTGTCTACAAATTACTTCTAGCTTGCCCATGTTTTGTTTGCGCTCTGGTGAAGCCTTAATTTCTCGAAATATAGTATGTGCTACAATGTGTTGAAAGCACAAACTATTTGAAAAATGTTCTCTTTTCCGTCATCCCAGCCCGTGCAATACAGTATTTCCTCAGAATCTAATAAGCTCTCCTTCAAACCCAATATAAGTAATTTGGGTTCCACCTTGCATTTTAATTCATATACTAATGTAATTTTTGTATGTATGATGCTCACCGTGTTGAACACGTAGGAAGTAGGAAGTTCCATACCTTCTTGTTTGAATCCACAGGAATCCATTACATCTGTAACGAATCAAACTATGCATTAGTTAGGGAAGTGTGAAAATAAATTATTGATTCTACTAGTATAATATTATAACTATTGTTAGAAATATTGTAGGTAATGACCGATGTCAACAAAACATGTGCGCCAAACAACGGCGAGTAGAACCTTCCATTGTTTACGCGCTAAACGCGCCTGGCTCCTGCACGTATTTCGCACTTTAAATTAATCGGCAAGACTAAAATCATCACAAAGGCAATGCATGACAATTAAATTCAATTAAATATCTTGCAACTGAAATGTTGTTTAACTGCTGGCACATTTTTTGCTTACAGCAAAGAATTATTATATAAATATTAGCTTTGATGACCATTTCAATATCTATGTTTTTTTAGCAACATACCTTTATTATCAATTTCACTTAATGGAACTGAAATAATTCGAGCCATAAATGGGTTTCACTCTATTGTTTTATCTATTTTATCATATTTAATAAAACCCCGTTCGTGGATTTAATTATAAAATATATCAAATAATTCCTAATATAATCTAACTTGTAAGTACTGAAAATCGTGTCCTGGTGCATTTTTAAATCACGAGGCACCATGCAACACTACACTCGAATCCACATATTTATTAGATTTTGTTCAATTCGCATGATATTCTCACGCTTTAAACAACGTAATTATGCAACTCTGTGGTAGTTATTGTTTACGCGATATATAGATATTTCTTTAGAATGAAGACGAATTGGCACACGCGGTCCGCTTTTGATCTTATCAATACGACGAACGGCGACTTAGTGTCTTGACTTAGTGAGTCAGTACTCACTAACATCAATTCATATGCATAAATTTTGGCACACTGGAAAGGGTATGCTGTATCAGTGAGCACAGTCTTCCTTTGAATTTCGCTACAGATCTTTAGTAATTTTACAATTTATGGAAATGTAATTCAACAAAATTTTAATAGTTTTAAGCGTATGCTAAGTAATGCTAAGTTTTTGTCTTCAAAATCAATACTCAATAGTACACCCCTCTAAAACAAAATATTTAATTGATAATACCCCACTCTAGAGAATTTAAACAGCTTTCGAAATATGGAAAAATATTTGGTGGGTGTGATCAAAATGTGAAGAAACTACAATTTTCTTAAAATGTATATTTTAAGTTATTAGCAATTTAACACATAATTTGTTAAAATGTGCGAGCGGCGTTGACAAGTTTGAGTGAGAAATAAATGAACTTTTAGATTATATAAAATTTTATAAATTTCTTAAAAATAACATAAAAGTTATTTACAAATAAAAACCGAAAAATCTTAAAGTTCTCAATTTCTATGGTAAAGAAATTTCTTTTGATGAAATTATGGATAACTTCACAAAGGTAAATGAAACATAAATAGCAACTTTTGATAACGTTTGTGCAAGATTAAAAAAATTCATGTTTACTTGCAAGTTGTTAGCATCGTATTGAGTGAAAAACATTTATGGAAATGTCATTTCCGTTTACATTTTAATGCTGAAGTATATCTATTTTCTAAACTAATTTATGTATCTTATTCGTGAATCAGTAGGGAGTTTCCTACTAGCAAGGGCGTAATTAGGTTTGCCAGCGCCCGGAAACAAGTGAAAGTTTTGAGCTTAATGAGTTGAGTTTAATATAATATTTTGGCCAAAAAAATATTTGGTGACCTTTTATTTTAGCTCACCGCCAAATTAATATTTATGATATTATAATGTTTTGTGCTTTGTCTATCTATAAAAGTTAAAAAGTAACATCGATTTGGTGCTGCGCCCGGGGACAGCTGTCCTTCCTTCCACCCTAGTTACACCACAGACAAAAAAGCAAATGCTGGGCGCCCCGCACATTGAGAAGCCCCAAAATCTCAAGAAGTTAATATGAGAAAATATTATATAATGAAACAACAACAAAAATGCTCCTCAAATTCCCAGACCAAAAATTACTATCCCACACACAGTCTACTGAAACTGAAAGTTATCCAATCTTCACTAAGGGGGTAGTGCAATTCCCTAAAATGAAATTTCTACAACTTTTTAGTGAAAAACAGCGCCAACGCAAGACAGGTTCATGCCTAAAATTTTTCTTAAATACAACCTGTGTTTTGCTTAAAACTACTAACACACTGCTTAAGTATTGTATATCAACGGCATATGTTGAACTTTAGAATTATTTTTATGCTAAAACATTCACAAATCTTGAGAATGTTCTTAGCTATAATCATTACTACTACTATTTTTCAAAAAACTTTGAATAACATTATCACAAAAAAGCCGTGCAGATATAAATCTGATTTCTTTTGCATATCCCCGTTTTATATATATACTAATGTAATCAAAAAGAAAAATCTGGATGTTTTGACAGCCTGGGGATTAGAAGAAAGTGACCTGAAAAAAATTAATTCTCGCATCATGACTTATTACAATCAAAATCAAGATATATTTTCAAGTACCAATTTTTAATTTAAATATCATTTTAATAATTTTTGAATCTTTACCAATTACTTATTTGTGATAAGATTGTTGATTAGGAGATGCAAGATGGCAGACGTAGGAAAATAACAAGCGGCCACTCATTATAACCGTAACTTAATCATACAATTGACATTTGTAATATTTTTATAATTATTGTGAGAATACTGAAATATTAATCAATTTCAATACAACAAGCACATCCTTAGCAAACCTCCCTATACTAATAATAGGTAAATATTAATTAAGCATATTTATATAATGTATTCTTATTTCTGTTATTTATAGAAACATTTGAATATAACAATTACAAAAAATTATTAAATAATACCTGAATTCATAATCAATACATAAAATGTAATTTCTTCAAATTCCTTATCTCATTGCCCCATAATAGTAATTAGCAGGCACTACCAGATTTCATAACAAAAGATTAATACAATCAGCATATATTTATCAACTATTTTTCAAATTTTCTGCATTTCTTAATACTTTATTTAACCTTTTCCCAATTAGTTTTGGATATGCATTATTTTTAATTCTAAATTCTTTGCTTTGGTGTGAAACTGCACCATGAGCAATTTGAAATTCACACAATTTGTTCAATGGTTTTATCAATTCCATATATTTTGAATCATTTTCTATTTGTGTAAGAGCAATTGCAGCTGTTTCCAAAGTGCTCAAGCATCCATCGCTTGGCTGTGTACGAATTGAATAATTACTTATCACTCCTGTAATTATTTTCACTTGCTTAATACTATGAAGAATATTACTACTAGCATAAATTGCTTTTGCTTGAGGCCAAGTACCATCAATTAAGACTATATTATAAGGTATAGTTTCATAAGATAACTCCCTAATATCAACTGAAGATTTACTGGGATACAGTAGTACTGTGTTTGGAGAATTTAAAATCTCTTCTAGGCCCTCATGTTTGCCGGGAAACCGTTTCCCCTTATATATTATACAACAATCATCTTCTAAGCCAAGTTGTAACATTGGTGCTGTTCGTAAACATCTCTTTTCTTCAGCTGGATGTTGTAGTAATATTACTCGACTTCTTGAAGATAATTGTGGATTTGGTAATGCCATACACCAGCATACTACCATAGGCCGCCTAAAATATATCAGAAGTTTTTACTTTAAGAAAGAACATGAATAATGATATACTAGAGGAAATCTTCACACTTACTGGCAATTATTGCAAATGCTTCTCTTTGTTGCTGGTTCTGCTGGAATATTTGCAAGGTCTGAAAGTGCTTCAGCATCATCACTTAGCATTTTATGTAAATCCTATTTATGCAATTAATTTATAAAACAATATATAATTATAATTGAAGTTTATTTTAGTAATTTTTTATAAAAGAAAATAAAACGGTGATACTAGTTTAGGCAACCAAATATACATCAGTACCTAACTTCTTAAATTGGTTAGAAACTAACAAACTTTTTACAAGCCATGCGAGATAAAATCCAAAACTTAAAAAAAAAGATATAATAAATAAATATGTCTATAAAATCTACATATGTATCAGCTGCTTGCAATCATGTTCCAGGAGCTGCAGATTGGGGCAACAATAATTTAATTTGCTATGGTTCTTGCAATTCTGTATTAATCTATGATCCACATGTAAGTAGTATATTAACCTTATTTAAATATATTTCCACATTTTTATACCTAGTTAGCAGATAAAGTCAAAAATTAATATTAATTTTACTTATTGTTTGTCTCCAATTTTTAGCACGGAGGTGGCAAGATAATCTCCACATTAAATAAACACACAAATCGTGTTAATGCTGTACGATGGATATCAGGATCATCATATGAAAATGAACTTGTTTCTGTTGCATCTGATAAATTAGTAATAGTCTGGACTTTATATAAAGAAGAATATATACCATTTGTTCTTAATGGACATGAAGATGTTGTCACTGGGGTTGATGCAATATATAAAAATGTTGATACAAAACTCACAATAATTATTACAGGATCTTCTGATTCTAAGATTAAGATCTGGGAAAGATTGAACAACGATTGTAAGAATAATATATGTAAATTTTTTTTTTACTAAAATTTTTCTTCTTAAAATTGTCTTCTAGGTGATATTTTACTGAAGCAAACCTTGGATTTGGGTTATAATATTGCTGTTTCACTTCGGATATGTATGCTACCAAAATCTACAGACCTTATACTTGCTTGTGGGACTAATCAATCAAAAATTCAGCTTTTTGTTGAACATGACAATCATTTTCAACAAGGTCCTATATTATCTGGTCATGAAGACTGGGTTAGAGGCTTAGATTTTGCACTCCAAGGTATACAATTAGTCTAAAATACTTTAAATTATATTTCCAATATTTATCTCTATTTTAGGTGATAACATCTTACTAGCTTCTGCATCCCAGGATCATTTTGTAAGGGTATGGAAATTCATTAACACAGAACAGGATGATACTTTAATAAGTCAACAAGTACTTCAAACTAATAACACAAACTACAACATAGTTGTGGACTCAGTATTAGCTGGTCATGATGGCTGGATATATTCTGTTAATTGGTGTAATAATAAATTACTCTCAGCTTCATTAGACAAGAGTATGATAGTCTGGGAATTCAATGAAGATGCATCGATGTGGTTGGAATCTGACAGAGTTGGAGAAATTGGTGGAAACACATTAGGTTTCTATGGAGGCTTATTCAGCAAAGATGCACAATATATGCTCGCACATGGTTATCATGGTGCATTCCACATTTGGAAGTTTGATGAAGAATTATTCATGTGGATACCCCAAGTGACTGTCGGTGGTCATTTCAAAGAAGTCACCGACATTTGCTGGGATCCTTTGGGAACGTACTTGATGTCTGTGTCTGCAGATCAAACGACCCGCATTCATGCTCCATGGAAAAGGAATCTTGAAGAAAGCTCAACTTGGCATGAAGTTGCCAGACCACAAGTGCATGGATTCGATATTGCTTGTCTAGCTATAATTGATCATTATCGATTTGTTTCCGGGGCAGAAGAGAAAATCATAAGGAGTTTTCAAGCACCCCAAACGTTCGTGGACAATTTCCAAAGGATTTGTAATATAGATGAACGAAATGATATGAATTATACTGGGCCAAAAGGGGCTTCTGTTCCCTCTTTAGGCTTGTCAAACAAAGCTATTTATCAGAATGATAATAATGATCTGGCGCTAGTAAAAAGCAAAAAGGATATGTACCCAGAGGAATCTCATTTTACTGCGGTTACATTAACAGGTAATTAGCAAATTCAATTTTTTATTGTATTGTCGCATATACTATCATTAATTACAGAACCACCCACCGAGGAAAATCTTATGCAAAACACACTATGGCCCGAAATTCAGAAATTATATGGCCACGGATACGAGCTTTATGCTCTCGCGGCTTCTCCTTGTGGGAAGTATATTGCGTCAAGTTGTAAGGCAACGACCCCCGAACATGCCGCAGTTATTGTGTGGGAAACAACAAGTTGGCAAATCGTTCAGAAGCTCGTCTCGCATACGCTGACCATAGCGCAACTCGCATTTTCGCCTGATTCGCAGCACATTTTATCGGTGTCTCGAGACAGGCGCTGGACATTGTTCACAAAAGATGAGGCCACTGGCCAATTCGAATTGGCAGCTACGACTGGCAAAGACAAAAAACTTACTGTTCATACTAGAATCATATGGTGCTGCGCTTGGACACACGACTCTGCTTATTTCGGTACGGGATCGAGGGATGGAAAAGTCGCTGTATGGTCAAAAGGAACTGTTGCAGCCGAACCAAACCAAGGTAATCCCCTGGGACCATGCAAACTAGCTTCGTCCGTCTTACAATTGAACAAAGAGTCGATAACAGCGTTAGCTTTTGCGCATGAATTAATCAGCGATAGTTATTTACTAGCCGTGGGACTAGAGAACGGATTAATTTCTCTATTCAAATGGAATACTGATGGGTTTCTTAATGTTGCAACAATGGACCGAAGGTAATCTTCGTAAAGCACCTAAATGCTAGATTATGTTTGAATTTGTTTATTGTTTTTAGCATTGCGCATCATTTGACTGTAAGACGTCTGAGCTTCCGACCACCTTCTCAGTTTGATAATACGAATATTATACAATTAGCTAGTTGTAGTACAGATTTTTCAGTAAGGATATATGATATTAATAAAAAATTTGATTAAGTATTGGACATATTACTTAAATTGTACAGTTATATTTATATTGATGAATTTTTATTTTATTATGAAATTTTTTATGAGCCAATTAAAATGCCAGGGTATGTAACAAGCGCTCGCTTGCAGCTTATTGAAGCAAATGCTTGAAACTTTTTTAATTGGTTGCTTTATTTATTTGTGGACATTTTGAAGCACAAATTCTTTATATTTGTTCTTGGTACTTAATTAAAAAATTCTCTTGAATTTGTATTTATGTGATTTTATTAAGATGCAATGTAAATTTCATTTTCTTCTTCATGTACCGTCTCTATTACGGAGATTGGCTATCATCATTGCTATTTTGGGTTTGGAAACTGTGGCTCTAAATAGATCAGATTCACCAGCGGATTTAGAGCAGATGTGGCTCTAGGCTCGCAATGAATTTGAGGCCCCTCGTAATGGGGCCTGAGGCGGACAATCAGTTTGAGGTCCGTCGTAAAGGGTTCTTCGGATTTTGGAGACACCCCTGTCTTAAGAGGCTCTAGGCGCGCGCCTCCTGCGCTTGCCTAAATCCGTTACTGGTCAGATGACGTAAAATTTAACAATTTTCGCAGGTATCTTAGCCAGGACATTTTTATCGCTCCAAAAGCAGATCCCACCATTTTTTCCTGGATTATGAGTTGCAGAATGACTTATATTTTGGTCCACTCAAGATGTGGCCGAGATATTGAAATTTGCTTTTTTTTACTTCATGTTGGATCTCCGCGTTTTTCCATTCTTCTCAGGACCTCTACATTATTCAAATGTTTTGTCCACGGTACTCGCAATATCCTGCGGTAGGCCCACATCTCAAAGGTTTCTTGTTTCCGCTCACAATACACAATTTTACTTATCTATTGCATAACGCCCCTTAGTATGTACACTCATGTTTATTTTTTCAATTTTTATGTTTCTGGGGGCGTGATGCTGACACCGGGTACTAGTCTCTGACTTGCGGCCCAAGATTACTTCTATCAATGTGAACCTGAGTAACATAGGTCTAATACACCCCTGTTCTACACCATACAAAAGTACTAGAAATACGTAACATCAGAACATCCAAATTTACAAGTCCCAGGCTTAGATCGCGACTACAGAGAAAGTTCTTGATGTTCACAAAGGATGCATGGGCTTTTTCATTGCGAAATAAAGTATTTCATAGCCACTGGCGTAACTGGCAAAAGGCCCTGGTTCAAGTAGCCGCGAGCAAATCAGATGAAACTATTTCACTCAGGAAATAGATCGATAACTACAATTTTAATATGTCATGGGCTTTCCATTACAAAATTTTACAAACTATTGAGTCAGCCTCTAAAGCACTTTAGTTTAAAACCACCAATCTTTCAAATGCCTTAAAACATTTGAAAATTTATCAGAAAGAATTGTAAATGCATCGACATAAATTTGGAAATTAAAAAAAAAAACGGAAGCAAATAGATTTGCAGAAAAGTAGTCCGTCAAACTTGAATTTTCTAAAACTAGTCAGAGAAAAGTGATACGCAAGTTTGACAAATTTTGCGAAGATGAGCGTCTTCAAGATCCGGTAAGTTGGTAAAAATGAACATATTTTATCTGATATTGGACATCATTATTAATAAACTAAAATTTCGTTTCCTTTTAATGAATAAATAAATCAATTTTATATTATACTCTAGATTGTATAGATTCTTAACACTTTTATTGTAGTAAATATTATTCATATAAAAATCTTATTTGATAAATTCCGTTTTTTTAAAAAATTATTCTAAATAATAAAAGTTTTTTGTCTCTCTAGGGAGAGTTTTGTATCATTCTCCTTGCCCCTGAAAGAGTTAAGGGTATTAGAGTTGTCACAAAAGTCCACGAGTCTCTCCATGTCTTCAGTGGCCACTGGACTTCAGTCCATGGCTTATTGGTCTGCATTTAATTAATTGAATAAATTTTTATAACTGTTCTATATTTAAAGTTTATTGCTGCATTAAAAAGTTTAAGAAACCCTGCATCTAAACTGTGTAGACTTTTATGTTATCGTTCGATCCTTGGTGTGTACATTGCTAGTTTTCTTAAAAGGTTTGACTCAAGTCGTACCAAGAAAACCCGTGAGAAATATCTTTTTCTACGCTTGTGCTACACATAAGCCAGCACCATTATTTATTATTCAATAGAATTGAATGGAAACTGAGACAGTGGTGAACGATTCGAGAAGATGGGTTGGTAATCGGTATAATGCGAAGATATGAGATGGATGCTATAATTTGTGTGCAGCAGGAAGTTTACCCTTCCGCTCTGTTACTACTGTCTTGAATTTCGTCGGTGTGGGACGTTTGAGAAAATAGCACTATTATCCATTAGTCGAACAATTGTGCTCAACTGTTATCGGATCGATTTTAAATTTAACTCTGAAACTGCTGCGCGCTACCACTACCTTTATAGACGTTTTTCGACAATGTTGAACTCAACCATTCTACATACCTCTTCTTATCATGAGTTGATGGTGGATGTATGCATAGAAATAAAAAAAGGAAAAACGTATGAAGCTAATATAAAAGCTTGTTTTTCATCATAAATCTATTCTTAAAGGATAAAGAATGTATGAGCTGGTGAACAATCGAACAAGAAAAAAAGTTATTGAAGCTCATATTCTGTTTCTAACGCTTTTTCTATGTTGTTTTCTGTTATCGTAAAAAGATCTAAATGTGAAATAAAAAATTAATTACCTATGTTTATTACCTTGCTATTTATGAATAACAAACTGTATTAATATGTATAGCAAAACTAATCAGGATTAATTTTTTGTAACTTACATTTCCAAGTTTCAGTTATTAACCCTATCAATTTGCCATAATTTTCTGACATTCCTGGCATTTGAATTAATTATTATTCCTGCCGCGCCCTAATTCTCATTACTAGAAATAAAATGATGACCACGTTTTATCACAGGAAAGATTAATGCGAGATATTAATTAAGACCGCCCCTCGAAAACCCAACAAATCATAATCACGTATATATTATTGTCGGTTGCAAACCGCCGTTTATTTGGAAAACGAACACAAAGCACGCACGCACCTCAATAAGAAAAGCTCTTATTGGAAGAGAAAACTGATGGGAAAGCAGACGTAACATTTTGTTCGCATTTTTTTCTCTCTTTCTCTGGCATTCTCTCTCTCCAGATTTCCCCTATTTTTTGATGCTTTAAGTACTACTTCCAAAAAACCCTTCGACCATTTGATTCATTACGCACCTGTAGACTCACCCAGCAATAAATTAAACAGACGCCAATAGAAGTGAATTAAAATTGTATCGAACAATAAGACGGTTGCAACTTTATTAAAGTAATTAATACTCAATTGTTTACTAATGCTAGATTGGTTTACATTCACATTGTTTGTGTTTATAAAACTGCCATCCTATCGAATTACAGCGCAGGGAAAGTTTTTAGTATAGAGGCTTGATGTTGTACGAAAATTTTATCAGAGTATCGGAGCGTTTTGATTACGTTCTCGGTAATTCTGTTCGGATGTGTTTGTTTGGTAAAATTGCTTGTTGTTGCCGAACGTTACCAATGCAACCATTGGACGATTGATTGCCAACTTCAAAATAAAAACGAATTAAGTTAGGAAATTATTCATCGACAAGCACAATAACCTTTGTCGACAAGGGATTAATTGCATGGTGTTGTTGTATTACTCTTGTGTTGATTTACTGTATTGATTATAGCGTATGTTTTCATTAACTTTTCTATATTATCTTCCATGGAAATTGTTGGAGTTGTGCAATATTTCAAAAAGTTTCCTATCAAATCATAAGCGTTTATAGAAAAATTTCTATTTTAGTAAGATAGTTTTTTTGAATTATTTTTAGAAGAGATAATATATACTTAGATCGTAAATTGTTTATCTTTTCTTAGAGCAGGTGAAAAGTAAATATTAAAGTTTTAATTGTGCTTTTAGATTTGAGGTGTCAACAGACAATTATAAACACAATACAAAGCAAACAAACTAAGGCGGCGCCGTTATGCCATTTAACACAAATTCATTAAAATATCAAATTACAGTGAATCTGGAACAGTAAATCGAGGCGCGTCTCCTTTGGCGTTTTGTACAGGTGCGCTAAACTGATTCGATTAACTTTCTTAAGGTAACATTTGATTTGCTTTTGAACTTTGAAACAGAGCACAATTAATATATACAAGGGTGAATCAAATATAAACGAATTTTTTTATTTTTATTAAAAGCTAGGCAATAATAACCCATCTTTGTAATACATTTTACCCAACGAATTGATGAAAGCTTTTTGATAACGTTATCGCCAGTTACGCACGGTAATTATCATAAAATTTCTTTGTAAATGAAGACGTGCGCCGAGTTGAAATTTTTCAACGGCTACGGAAACAGTTTGGTGAAACTACCCTTTCACAGCCCCGTGTTTGCCACTGGCATAAAACTTTCTCCAAAGGGCGAGAAAATGTCGAAAATGAGACCTATGGTCGAGATCCCTTCACAAGAATCGCGGATGCGCTTTGGCATGAGTTTTCTCTGACTTCCAAGATATAATTTTGATTGATTTATTTTCTGAACAACAGACAATCAATACGGATTACTACTGTCATCTTCTTGATAAAGTTAAGAGGCTCATTTACCTTCAGACTGGTATAGGAAACTCCATGTAAGCGCCGTGACTGACTGTGATCACACAAATTGAGCTATTTTTCAAATTTTTTTTTTCGTAATTTTATAGCAGTCAAACACTATGCCCCAATCTGTTTTCTTTTCCAAATTTCGAGTCGAAAATATTTTAAAACTAATTATAAAGTCTCGATAAACGTGTTTTAACTTTTGCGGTCTATATATTGAGTTAAAGGCAAAAATGGCAAATTCGGCTACAATATGAGTATATATTATTTATCGCTTATTAATGTACTTTTAGAATTTTCTAATAATAAAAAATTCCCTGACCGTATTCAGTCAAAAGCCGAGAGCAAATTTTGGCACATTTACTTAGGCCATAGTCATCGAAATCCAACCTTGCATTGCTGTCTTTTATACATACGCTGCAATACGCATTCAGCCATACCTTTTCGTTGCTGCCCGCTTCAATCCGGACAGATCTATAAGCCTCCTAAGACTGCTTACTGATTGAAAAGACGGAAACAATCCATAAGAAATGACTTATTGCTTCACAACAATGATAGACCACACGCAGCTGTACGAATGCAACAAATGCATTTTGGTGTCGATGGAGCAGTGGAGTCGAAGTGCGCATCTGGCTTCATATCCGCCTCTCTTTCTAGGATGATGGAATCAAGAAGCTCCGAATTCGATGGGAAAAATGTATAACGAAGCTAGGTGATTATGTAGAAAAATAAAATATTTGGATTATTGCCAATCTTTTTATAAAAAAAATATACTCGACCTCCCCTTGTATATATATATACTTAGTAAACATTACTTTAATCAAAGTAATATTATGTTAAGTGCTTAAATTATTGTAATTTTCCTTCTAAATAGTTATAAACTTGTCTTATTACTCCTTATATAATTAACACTACTTCTAGTAAACCTGAAAACTTCTTGATAAATTCAAAGAAAAGTACGAAACATCAATGATTGTTGAGCAGAAGTTTGACGAGATCGAGATAGAAGTTGAGTACGAAAACTACTGCATGTGTGCATACCGTGCATCAAGTGCACAGACCCATTCATATTCGTACAAGTTTGAACTACTTTGAAGCGGGGCGAAGTTGCAAGTTTCTGATATGATAGTGGAAAAACGATCATCTAGGCGCTGCTAGTTATAATAACACGTCGTATGCACTTTGTGCACTTTATTATGGAGCTTATTAACTCCATGTTCCTTAAAATGATTCCAAAGCTCTGTGTGTATGCGTGTGAATATAGATACAGATGAATATGTGTATGTTTTCTTACGGTTTCTAACGCATATACTTATACATATAGATACCTATATCTATTATTTAACTTATAGTTGAACTTAGTTCTTGTTACCTCACCACTTAAATGTAAACGGAGTTAAGTTTGCTTATTGATTTACATATTTGAATGAAATTGTGCAATCTGAAGTTCTGTACATCTCGACTTCGGACAAAATACATCTCGGGATTAGTTTAGAACTGGATAAGAAATTTAATATCCACATAAAACGTTTATGATTGGTATAAGTTTAATAAATAACTTAATGAAAATTCCCAGCTAACGCACTAAGCGCGGCAATAGGTTTGCCTAACGTTAGGAACATCGGCAACGTGCTGGCAAATATTTACTATACTTTTATCTATGCAATGCTGCTTAAAAAAATAAGTTGTACACATGACTCGTGTTGGCTTTTATGAGAGTTAACAATGAATTTAAAAATCGTTTTACCTTCGTCGGCTAAACGGCATATGGATATTAGTATTACTGTCGTTGATTTGGGAACTTTGGCACATGCGTTGGACAGCAAAGTTAACGACTTCTAACGTTTTACAACGGGCATAGTGCGCCCCTCCAAGTAAATTTGCGTTGGCGGTATGCAGTTTCTATGGCGGTAATATGACAGAACATATTTTCTTTTGGACTTTCATCTTTTTTCCGCGTTGCGCCAACATTTCAGAATCGTTCAAACGACGTTGTACCACCATAGAGGTATTGCAGGGTTCAGACATTTTGAATTAGTTTTGAAAGTTTTTAACTTCAGCAATGTTAATTTACATTAATAATCTGTTTTTCTTTGATGAATTTTTCTTGTTTAAACATTGATAAACTTCTTTCTTTTACTCTACTTCAGACTAAAAGTAAGATACAACTTGATATGCCTTTTGGTAAGACAGCTTGAAATCGAATTATCTAATAGTTGAAGTTTAGGAACTATCGAAATTGTCGATATTTCGGTTCCCAATCTAACACACAATTTAATATTATCAACTCACTAATTAAATTTGCTGTTAGGTCATTAGTTTCCTTCGCCAGGGAATTATTTTTGGCGTTATTATGAAATTTGTTCATTCGCAGTTTCAGTATGACACGTTTCGTGAGTAAAAATTGATATCGGTCAACTTATTCAGTTAATTAGCAGTGTTGGATTAGATCATAGTAGGTATATAATTATCGCAATTGGAAAGTTAATTGTATTTTATGAAATGTCAGAAATAAGTATAATAATTAACTGTAGAGGCTTCTACTTTGTTATGCATGTTGTTTAATTATTCAAAAAAACAACTCGTCACTAATTTCAACAATATATTGAAAATAAATTTACCTATAGCTACGCGGTAAAGCAAACGAAAGCGTACAACAGAATACTATACGACCATGTATCATCATTTGAGCGGAAGTAGGTAAAACGTTGTACGCCCCTCGCGTGGCAAGAACAATTTCGTACTCAGGAAACCACAATTCTTGCCGCAAAATTAACTAGCGGAGCTTAGATTTAGATTGAAAAATAAAATTGAAAAAAAAAATTGGGGAGAGGGCAGAGGAAATAAAAATAAACGGTACCACTGCGCCCTGCTCTGCGTGGTCCTCAAACACAAACTTTCTGTCTTTACCTTAAACAAACA
>JARJDU010008879.1:0-18954 GCA_030264695.1 Lissagria laeviuscula
TTTTCAATTTATGCCTTCAACTCGGTATATAAGCCGCTAAAGTTAAAATGCGTTTTTTAAGATTTTCTAATTGAAATTTGAAGAAGTAATACGATAAGGGCATAGTTTTTAGCAGTAATAAAATTACGCAAAAATGTCAAATGTCATTTGTCTTACACGAGCTAGTCTGCATACACCAACCCTTTGAAAGGTATTGACACACCGACACTCATCGTACGAGAAACCGAATCAAACGTATGCATTGGTGCGCAGAGACGCAATTTCGTTCATTTTATTTAAGTGTTTCTGTTAATTACATTTAAGTGGCGATATAATATGTAAATGTGCAATGACTAATTAGTAGTCGTCGCTGATATCTACTTGTAGGAACCGATCTGGTGTCTCTATCTGGTTTCGTTTCAAAGCTGCAATGATTTTTGCATCAAAAATATTTCAATTTTCATCAATTTCAGACCTTTATTCTTGCACTCAGGACCGGCGAAAGCTGGCATTCTGTGCATGCAGTGCATGCGGACGACGCTGCAAAGGGGGCGCCACGTAGTCGACGCCACCGCCAACTGTGCAGTTTGTCTTCCTCAGTCTTGCACAATACTCTAGTCTCTGAGCCATACAGGCCAAGTTTAACTGCAAGTGGGCGCTAATGACTTTAACGCCGGCACTGCTTGCACCAACCACACGATGAAGACAGCAAACAAAAACTGTTTGCTTAAATTAAAAATAGGATTAAATTGGAATAAATTTCCTTTCTTCCGATGCTTATTTCAACTCACTGCGGCTTTAACCAGCGTAGCTGTAACTTTGCAAAGTGAGACAACTTTTAACGTAAAATTCCAGTTTTGTATTGTCAACTTAAAGGTGTTAAACACTTCAAAATTGAGGTTAAAATCAACAAGAACAAGCAGAAGGGTAGTGATAGGAAACTACGAATGATTTAAATAATCTAATGATGGGCAATTGAATGAAGATGATTATGAGTTGGCACAAGTTTAACATTCAATGATGCATGTTACATGTGTTGCGTCAGCGCAAATTTTAAGGACGTAAAAATTGCCCACTTTCTGGAAATTTTATTTAGCACCTGGTGCTGCAATAGCCAAATTCTTACTGAAATGCAACCTGCGAAGAAGTGTACGATGGACGGACGAACTATTCATGAAGTGAATAATGCCGGAGGTACTATGTAAAAGGGGCACTATAAGAATTGGGGGACTGACAAGCGCATCATGGTCTGTGTAGATTGGGTGTGATAGATTCACGTTAATGAAGAAAATTGGGGTGTGCTATAAAAATTCGAGAAGTTCGCCACTCGCATTATGAACTGTATGACATTTCTGGTGGGGTGGGAGCTAGGAGAAACTTGCGCCGTACCATTGTGCAGCGGCACACATTTGAGAAAAAAGTATTTGAGTAACTCTTGCTAAGGGTCTAATGTGTAGCTAAGACGGCCCTGATCCTACCTTCTATAATGATCTAGCAAACAACACTGAAATATAAAACAGAAATAAACAACACGCCAAATTCTCTTTACAACAGTTTTATCAGATAACTACACTACAGCTAGCCGTCAGCCACATGCATCCCTATTTCTAACAATATTAGCGTGTTATTATATAACTATATTATTTTATAGATAATAACATGGTTAATAAGACAATTCCTACTTCTATAAACCTTACCACCCATCTTTGCCACCAACGTATCCTGACAAAAGAAGAAGATAGAGATAAAAATGAGGTTTGGGAACGTCGTCAGTCAACCAACCACAAAACTGCAATATCATAATATCATAAAAATGTCGCTCTTCAAAATAATACGAGAAATAACCGTGGATGTTCCACCCAGTATCATATAGTAACAAAAATGTTATTGTAATAAGTTACAAACATCCTCCAGATGGATCACCTCACCTCTTCTCGTTTAGTTCAGTCTCTCATTTCTCTATATACATATAGACTATGTACCTATATAAGTCTAGATAAGAGGGCGAAATTGTAGGGTGTAACCCACCCTTAACCAAGCAATAATTAGGTAGCAACTATTTTAAATCTATCTATCGAAGGCTTCGATATGCTATGCCACTTCTAATTGCTTTGGTTGTACGGCACCCTCAAGGGATGTCTGCGTCACATATAGAAATAGGAGTGAAATAGGAATACACCGAGTCATGGGGTAATATTGCACTCCCCCAACTCATTGTCCTCAGGCTTCAGACTGATGTGACGTCATGCGTTTCTTGAAAAGGGTCATCTTTCATTGAGGCTCTTTCAATTTCTTTCTTTTAACATCTTAAGATTTTTCTAGAATTTTCCAATTTTGTAAATAATCAGTAGTAGTCATCAGCTATAGCTAGGAGTGTGTGCATCATGCGTGCTTGTGCTAGAAGTTGCTATTGCTGTTGAGTAAAAAAGGGTCCAGCAAAGTTGTGTCTCTTGGGGCTTTTGGTAGGTAACGAGCTCCTGGAGATAACAAGGAAACCAGGATGTTCATCGTTCCGAAAAAGAAAGTCTTTTTCTATATTTTTTTTTCCTTTAGAAGAACTTTTTGCGTCTGCATGTTTTATCTATCACCAATGATCAGGAAGAAGGAATTATATTAGATCTCTATAGATGATGACCATTTATGGTCATATAAGGTAAATGTGTCTAAGTATATTGATAGTAATAAGATAAACATAGTCATGAGATCTTGTTTCAACAGTGTGATGTGCTAAAATGGTTCGTTTGATTTATCTGCTTAATTGGTCAGCAGTTGCACCTGCACATCTACATATGCAACTAAACTGAACATCGAATGAACACGAGTGCTTAGCCTTTAAGCGCAAGGATAATTGAAGTGTAACAAACAGCCATTAAACGAGTAATCTGACAATTAGGGTCAGCCGTTTACCGAGTGGCGCGTCATGCATAAAAAAAACAGCAACAACAAATGGCCTTCCTGATATTTCATTGCTAATCAAGCGTCGATTCATCTAGTTGAATCGACACTAGGTACCTACTCGTTTAATTGTTTTTGATATTCGCTAGGAGTATTTCGTTCTCATACTAATTTTATATCGTTAGACGAGACCTTTGTTGTTATACTTGTCTAGAGTAAGAAACTCTGCGGCGCGGCGCTCTGCGTTGGCGTGTTTCGTGGGAGGAGGGTGAGAGTAGTGCCGCGCCGCAAACAGAACGAACGGCGGGTTTTATGCCGCCAGAGGGTGGAAAGTGCTAGGGAGTGTAGTCGGCGTTGGGTGATAAGCCTCGTAGCCCGCAGAGATCTGAGACTAGGAGAGACACGCAAACACCCGCACCCACACCCTCTTTCCCTTCCCACGTTTCCCTCGTAGTACTACTCACATGTCAGTGTGTAGCTGTAGCAAGGGATGGTTTAGGTTGCCAGGACGAAGGACGAAATAGAGCAAAAAATATCTAGGGCTTCTCTCCGCACTCGTGCGCACATACACACACATGAACACTAGAAACGCTCACGTACGACGAAACACATTACCGACAGTGACACTGGAGATTTCTTGGTTTTCTTTTTTTCCTGCCTGCCTGCCTGCTTGCCTTCGTCCGTCCATTCCTTTTTCTCTACGGATGAAACTCCCTTCTGCCTGCCTCGATGCAGCTACCCCTTGGCGAGTCGAGCAAAAACTCACTACGGCTTTTTCCTTCTCATATTTTCGTGTTCATGGTTACCACATTGTATTCGTGTGGGTGTGTTTCTCGCTGTTATGGGAATTATATGAAATCTACTGAGAAGTCGGGATAAGGAATGTTGCTAGTTGCTTTTTGTGTTGGGGTGGTGAGGACCGAGTGGGTGATGGGACGATGGAAAAATCTATTTTTCCTTTGTCATCGCTGTTAATAGTAGAAGTCGTTCGTCGTAAATCATCTCAGAAATACTCGAAATGTATCTTTAGTTGACATTGTTTTGGTACAATTGAATAAAAACGATTTTGCTTTGGCTTCATTTCAGTCTTAATTCAAGTCCCAGCTATATGAGAGGGTTTGAGAAATTATGAGTTTACTATTATGGTAATCGGTTAACCACTAAAAATTGTTCAGTGTCTTAGCAACAAGTGTTGCGTTCAGTCAGGCTAATTCTATCTTTATTTTATCAGTGTTTCTAGCAAATAAATTAAACAAATCATTCTAACTAAACATCAGCATGGATTGGCATGGCCGACAGCTGACAATTCCAAAATGAGCAAACCTAGCTAGCTACCTAGCTAGCAGCTATCTATGGCAGTGCTGCATCAAACAAATCGAGTTCGAATATGGGCCCAATAAGGCCCGCGATGCGGTGAAATGCATATAAATGGAATTGAATTCGGACATGCATGTGAATTTAGTGCTTTTGTATATACGGGCGGCATCGGCACATCAGTGCATATTCGAATCCACCTTTCTCTCTTTGTGTCGTCCATCGGTCGGAACAATGCGATTGTATGAACGCCACCCACGGCACAGCGTATGTGTATACCATACCGCTGCTGTCCATCCGTTCGTCCGTCCGTCCCTTCGCGGTTTCGGCCACGCTCGCACCCGCACACGGTCGGTACGCGCTAGCGCAGGGGGGTCATCAAGGGACCGGGCGCGGCGGCAAGGATCGTCGCCTGACGCCCTGTGCGGGTGGGGCTCTTTGACAACTGCGTGGGGCTTCGATACTAATGGGTACACACATTCACTCACTGCACAAACACAACTTACTGCGAATTTCATACCGCATGACCAGGGACGTAGTTAGAAGGGAACGCCAAATCAATGTTTCGAAATTATAGAATTTTTTTAGAAAGTAGGGCGCTAGTGTAGGAGTAGTGACTTCTTGTAGAGTGCCTGTTCAAAAGTTCATTTCTAGGGGCAGTTGTCTTCAAGCAATAAAAGCCCTAGCTACACCCCTGAGTATGACGACGAAATGTGTGTGTTTGAGAGGATTTTTGGGTTTGGGATCCCACATCGTACTGTCTATGCCACCCGCTCGCCCATAAAGTCAAAAACGTCAATAGTTGTAAATGCTGGACACATGAAATATTATGATTGGTGATGGGAAGGGGTCATTTAATAAATTTATAAATACATTAAGTTGAAAGACTACTGACATAACCTTGAATGCCATCTTTGTGTGAGTTAATTGTTTAAAAGTCTACGCAGGTGCTGGTCACAGTACTTTCTGCAAATGTTGTTGACTCATTCCCTAATTACATCATCACTTCGATGTTGTTGACACACATGTCTGCGCAATCGTCGATCTCCATGTGTTTCCATTTCATTCGAATATATAAGCGCTTCTTACCCCATCAACTTTACAAGGGTTTCCCTTAAGGCAGGCAGCAAGGGCTTTCCTTTCCAGTTTTCCAGTTCATCTTCACTCCCACGGAAATAGACGCTCGACGCAGTACTCCATTCCCCTTCTTCTTACTTTCATCCACCTCCTACAGACAGACCTCGACACCCTTGAATATCCTTTGAATTCATCATCATTTACATCAGTTATTCATTAATGTCAGAGGCTATTAATGACTGATATAAAATGTGGATACTCTGTGTAATTCTAAACAGTTTTTTTTGTGATTTATCCAATGAGAGAGAGGTTTGGTTGCCTACGTCTGATCTAACATGTCCCAAGCTCAGGCATGAAATTTCAAGAAAGTTTGCGCTCCACGACCCGCAAACCCTACGTCCGTCCTACTTCGTCCATCCGTTCCACAGACGCAAAGCATCAAAAGTGAGTGAGCGAGTGGTGGAGTTGTTGGGATGGGAGCACACCCAAAATGGGTCGGGTCCACACTTTCGCTTCCTGCAACATTTTATGAATAAGCTGTAATTATCAGTTGTTGCGAGTACTTATACACATTTACTCAATAAACGCTGATAAGGCAATCTAGAAAATGAAACGTAGGTAAGCGTTGCTTTCACTGTAAAGAAACACCATCAATGTTTAGACATCCTGCAAATTCTTTAAAGTGCCTTAACTTGAATCTATCCTCTCTTTTTGAAATATTAAAGATATAAAGCGCTATAAGACATTCATTCGGGTCGTCTCCCTTCTTTGACAGTGCGAATGAATGTCATCGTCATAGTAGGGATCTATGAGACACAGAGAGTGAGAGAGAGTGGAACAGTGTCCCTGTGTGCGTTCGCCTTCGTTCGTTCGTTCGGTAACCGTGGCAGCGGTTTTTCGTAGGGTTCAGGGAACCAAGTCCTCGTTTTTGCGCTGATCGCGCGTCAAGAGAGGGGATGGGCGCCGGCGTCATGACGGGACGCGCAGGAGGCACGCCGGCAGACACCAGAGAAGGGATAATATCTCATTGCTTTCAGTCGCTCACGTACCGGTCACGCTGGCGCAAGCGTCCGCGACAGCCAGGCAGACACTCGAGTTCCATCCGTCACAGCACACTCAGTTTTTCCAACGCGAATACGAATTTGTTGCCCGTTTTACCAATATTTACCGTTTACGACGCCAACATCAAATATAAAAAAAAGAGTGTCCCAGCTTATTGTACTAGTTGTGCGTGTTTGTTGTTTCCCTATGCAAACAATTAATTTTCATTTCGTTTCGAATAACATTCAACACGCGTTATTGTTATCATCAGTAGCAACGTCAGCCGTAGGCAATTGTTTTGTCTCTTGGGCGCGAGCTCACGCAGTGCGGTATTTTTGAGTTGTTTACGATATCAGCTGGCTGTTTGTTGTTTGCAAATTCGCGAGGAACCGCAACGCGTATCCGCGCAATCCTAGGCATCAACTGAAGCAGCCGCGAAACGCACGAGACGTGCTTGCGAGTGTGACGTAATTGAGCTACCAATCGACGAACGTAGTGCTTGACCTATCTCAACATTAGATACTGTTAGTTGGTCACGGTCGGGCTTCTAGCTAAACGGCGATAATTTATGCACGTGCGCCGAAAGTTCGTCGGGTGCTTTTGCTACTGCTAAGGCTAACGCACTCACTACGCCAGGTCCATTGCATCAACATCTCCTGTCGCATAATTGGTTCCACGACTGACTCAGCTTACTCTCACTCAATTCTCACAACACTCACTTAATTTGATTGAAAATATGTCGGCGAAACGCAAAGCCACTGCTATTATTCAGCATCACAAGGTAAGGGAAAGCATCAGCCTACTTGATTTTTTGTACTAAGCAACTACTATGCAACTTTATACCACAGCCTACTATGCAATTTTGCAAAGGTTTTGAAGACTGCATTTTGTTGTTATCTATTATTAATTTCAAGCGGTGATAATGATGATATTTGGCTGTTATTATTATCTTTTGTATAAATATAATATATTTGTTGTGAGTTTGTTGTGGATTTGCAGGTGACTAGCGATTTGATTTTTCCAGTGAATGAATTTGCACTAAACGCAAATGGCATTCAAGGTCGATTAGACAAGTTATGCATACATTTTTGTGCAAATCTCCTTGTTCAGCAACTAATAACTAACTGGTGTTGTCAGTGAGTCGTTGCCAGTTTGGTTAATGTTTGTTTCTTTCAAGCTAAGTCATTTTATACATTTTTAACCAGCTCTATGTTGCCACCTCAAATGTTTCTATATATATTATTTTTTTAGTAGAGAAGGAAAACTTATTAGGAGCACTACCACTACTCGTTGGTGCTGCACAAGTAAGCTTCATGCCTTCTGAGGCTCCTATAATCATAAAAAACGATATTAAGGGGGGACTAAACACTGGAAGTCTAGAATATTGTACTAAAACGATATTTCAGTATATAACAAAAATCTCTGGATCTATCCAATCGATTGTGCTCATTCTTACCATCCAATACGTAAAAATGAAATCTCTTATCATGTAGCATAGGACTTTTTTGTTGATATTTCAATTTATTGTATTTAAATGATTGTTTGAAGGTCGATTTTACAGACGAAATGTTGACTTTATTTCAAATTTTCGCCATTTTTGTATTTTTTTAAATTTGAAAAAAAAAATCCTTTTGTGGCATGACAGAGAATTCAATTTAGTTTATGTTTTTACAAGTCCGGTTGTTCTATGATGTACTAGTTCTTCGCAAACCATGCAGCCAGCTAGAGACAACATCCCGGAGACCGCCAACGGATGCAGCTGCCAAGGCGGTGAAAAACAGTACATATTGACGGAAAAAATGTACCAGGAAATAAAAATGTTGCTCTACAACATACAAAAAAGAGCAGTGCAGTCTTTAGGAATGGACACTTTGGGCAAAGTCCAGTAACTCCATGTTAGAGAGGGGGCATTATCAGGATAGGATCGCGGAACGGTACTGGTACTATCTATTTTGAGGGTGCCAAGCGGCGCCAACAGGCGCTAAGAAAATTTGAGGGTTTCGTGGCTCAGGGATGGGGGGCGCTGAGAGAAAATTGCGTCGGGTACCAGCTTTGTTTTAAACTGTTACTGTACAGAGGCATATAAAAAAAAGTATTAGGGCACTAAACTTAACTCTTGCTTTGGGCCAAATGTGGTGCCAGCTATAGATTTAAAGCTGGCGGGGCCCAAAGCGCACAATGAGTTTGAGGCTCCTCGTAAAGGGCCACTTTCGGAATTTGAAGGCTCCCTGACTTCACAGGTCCCTGGCGCATGCCTCCTGCTGTGTGTTGCTAAGACGGCTCTTAAGGAGAACAAAGTAGGAATATTGATTGAGAAATACTTTTTTTATTTTTTTTATTTGTTAACTAATACATTGTTAA
Organism: Lissagria laeviuscula; assembly: GCA_030264695.1. Classification (NCBI taxonomy): domain Eukaryota; kingdom Metazoa; phylum Arthropoda; class Insecta; order Coleoptera; family Staphylinidae; genus Lissagria; species Lissagria laeviuscula. Next base: position 8,668 of record JARJDU010008879.1, read on the forward strand.
AGTTCGTTAAAATATGCAAATGCTACTTTGCGTTCATATTTCTTGAAATTCATCAGGAAATCTGGAAATTGGATCGTGCTGGATTAAGTTTCGTTAATTAAGTAAATCTTGCTTCATACCAACGTTTTTAACCTATTGACACACAGAATAAATTAATAAGCATGCAAATGCCGGTCAATCCTAATTCACTAAGTCAGTGATCGGCAACCTTATGCCTTTACTATTAGATTTCTAGACATCTTTCTAACCTATTGCTATAATAGATATAAAAAGAAATGTTTAAATCAATGATCGGCAACCTACGAGGCGCAAACTAAATACAAAATATATATTAAAGCATCCAGTATACATATAAATAGATAAACTTCTCAATGCGCAAACCCATTGTTTGGAAATTATCCCAGAGAATAAAGAGCTGCACATATATCATTTAAAGCAATACAACAAAACCGTTGCATTCGCTGATAAAAGAATATCTCAATTACGCACACGCCTATATAACTTCAACAAAAGCAAGTACTAATTTGTAATCATCACAAAATTACAAGTATTCCATGACAACCAACATACTATACCGCAGTATTACTACGCTAACTTGCACAGTTCGCTCAACAAATGCCGAATGCAAACTGATAAGCCGGCTTCCTTGTTATCGGTCATGGAAACAGACGCAGTTTGCGATCGTAGTGCAATAATGACGGGAGTCATTGCTGCCTGGATAACCAACCGACGCAACGCGGCATCTGGTTATACTGGTTTCTAAACAAGCTGAACAGTTTAGTTTCTTGATAAGAAATATTTTCAAACAAAATTTAGTTACCTGCTAGTTTTTTGCAAGATGGGAGCGCACGCATTGCAAATTAATCGCAGGATGCGTCGCCCGCAGATAGTTCCTTCTTCACATTGCGTAACGTATTTTTCCCGCTGGTGGTTGTCTTTTGCACTCTGGTGCGTTCGTGCACGAACAACGAGATATGTAAATGTGCGCTGTACGTACACAGGTGAGGCGGCATGTTTCTAGTATTATTAACTCAACAGGTGCTTTTAAACGTTGCTGTCTTTCTCTCATCTATAAATTTGCGAATGCCGCGTGTATTTTTCGTATTATCATATTTTTCTTCTTCAATTCAAAAATTATTTACTTGTCGTATAATTAATCTGCTTATATTAATTAGCATTGTTAATCAATGATGTTCCGTTCCTTTACACGCATGCACCTATCATGTAGCCAGTGGGCAGTGGGACCTGTCCAGTTGGGCATAATATGCAATTCAATGTAATATTGCCATGGTATGAGAGCGTCGGGCATGTTGCTTGCCTCTCGAATGCGTAGGTTGGAGTGTGGGTTCGTTCAGTGTTCGGTTTAGTTGGGGCAGCAGCGCTGTGGGGATTGTTGAGGGATACGGACGGCTATCGGTGGAGAGCAGTGGAGTGGAGTAGAGTGTAGAGGCGGGGGAGATATGGCCCTCTGGGTTCATAAGGGATGTGCGTGCACCTGCCTCGTCCCGTGTGCCTGCCACCCGGATCGATAACCCGGCCCCGGCGAACTGCCCTCACCGTGTACTCACTTGTACAACTACGTGCCACCATTGGTATTGGTGTATGTACCTCTGCCACCTCCAGTATTTTGTTTATTCCAACACGTACGTAGGTATAACTAATGGAGATCGCGATGAGTAATACCCGAAATTGTGTACGTAGGTAGATATAGATCGCTGATGGCTGCTGCCTGCATGTAATCGTCGACTTGTTTTCGGCAAAGATGTTCGATGAGGAAATAGGTCAAATAAATGAAACGTGTCAGAGGTTTGATTAACGATAAATAACGTGAGGTGGTATACAATCGATGTGTGGGTTGAATGAGGGCAGCCAGTAATATTCACACCCACATCAAATTCTATTTAGCCCTTATGATGTAACGCGCGGTTTGCGATTGTTGTCGAACGTCACGTTTCTAGTGCAATGCTGTATGGTTGCTGTATGATTGTATGAAACTTATTATTACGCATTTTGATCACGTGGCACTGGTAGGTACTGTTGTATTGATATGTGTTTGTGGTGGTGCCATTTCGTATACGCGGCGAAATATCAACCGCTATGTGTCATTTAGACTTGAAATAATTATACCGTTGGGTCTTAACCCATTTCAATCGTGATGGCGTATTGTAAATTTTGGAGGGTGTTTGGGGATTCCTTATTGTATGCATTTCAAGTGAGTTTTTTTTTTTGGGTGGAATGAAAGGTTGGAATTATTTTATTAAAAAGTGTAAAAGCCAAGTTTTACTGAACGGAAGGCATTTTTTTGGTTATCTGTGGTTTTCAGTATGTAGCTAGCTGGAAAGGCTAACTAAAATTTCAAGTCTACTTTTAACTTTTCCCAATTGCATTTTAGTTTAATTTTAAATTTTAAATGATTCAATTACTTTAAAATATTTGAGTTTTACTGAAATTTTTGTGCGGAAAATCAATGCAATTACTTGTCCAGAAGCCTCTCAAGCCTGGCTTGTATGTCCTCCAGCCGCTCTTTTTTTGGCTGTTATCGAAGCCACGAACAGTGGAAAAAAGAGAAGCAACCACAATATCTTGTTTCTCTTTATTCCACTATCTGTGTCCTAGGCAACAGCCTAGGCTAGAGGCCACCTAAAAAACCGACTTTGATTGCGTTCAGGGCAGGACTATTCTATTAGTATATTTGTTACGAGAAGTGCGTGGTGTAATAGTAAACTCACCTGCGCTCAAACGCAGAGGATACGGGTACAAGCCCTACGGCCAGCTAATAAGATCCACACTTCTTACACGTTTCCTAATTTCCGAATAAAAAAGCGGGTTTCAAGCCAATCGCCCAACCCGCTTTCTTCGGCCATATGAAAAAACTGCACCGAAAACAAACGAGACTCGGTCAGGCGGGGAGACAATTGATAGGTCGGGGTTATACTGAGGACTGTTGCTAATAATGATGAAGATGATTTGTTAAAAACTTGAAATATATTTACATCTTTTTTAGGCATTCTACTGATCTATCCGTCTCACAGACGGATACTCTTATTTTCCACGGTTTGCATCTATTAAACTCCATGTCATCATTTCTCACTTCTCAAACATAATTTATGTTTTAAAATCAAATCTTGTCATCATGGAGTTCGCGGCACCTGGATACACCTACCGAAGTATGTTTAGTCTAGCGTGTCAACACCTGATCTTGTGATGTTATAAAACGATAGTATTTTTCTTTTCCGCTCTGAATGTTAGTAAATTATGTATGATGCCCCTCGTAAAAGGGCCATCGCCGACACTTGTTTTTTGGAGTCTTGTGCATAAATCCGTTACTGGGCTTCAAAATATCAACAAAAGTATAAACCATATCCGTCTGACAGACGTGGTTAAATTAATTAATATTCAAATACTAACAAAAAAAATTAATAATATTCCTAATGATATTATTAATAAATAAAGTCCCATCATCCACGAATATTCAGTAAGTTCAACGCGCGAAGCATCTGCTTGGTGACCGTCGAAGAAAAGCTGACTTGCCAGAATCGGGGAGCAAGAGTAGAAGTAGCAGCAGAAGCAACAGTAATAAAAGTGCTGGGGCATGCTTCTTGCACTCTTGTTGGACAGCTTCAAGGTATTGCTATTGGAACGCGGTTTGGTTGGATACTTAAAGATGATATTTGCAAAAAGTCGTCTTCTTTGGCCATACGCATGCCGGAGCAAACTTGCTCGTTACCAATTTCGTGCTCACACTTTTTTTTTTCAACTTGCACAACTTCATCAATGTTTCTCGTCGTGCATAGAGAGTCCTCGCTAATTCCAATTGCTCTAAAATCGTGTTAAAACTGACTAGGTACTATTTGCATGCGTCGTTAGACGAAAAATGTTGCAGCAGTAGAACGCGTTCTGCCTTGAGACCAATGGCAATGGCAAGAAAACAAAAAGTAGGCCCGAGAAATGGCGAAACACAAAAAGAGGCATTGCGTGCACGACCATCTGGTGTAATTTACAGTTTAGTATTACCAGGAGTACCAGTATTACAGTCAGCATATCCAATGTACTTGTATTTGCAACGCACGCAATACCAAAGCGTCAACTTTTAAAGAGTTTTAAGGCATGCTAAAATATTATACCTATTACTATTATATAGTTCTTTCTAATTACAGGTTACACATAATGCAATTTATGATGATAACGCTAAATTTTATATTAGATTCGCCAAATTCTTTCAATATTTTGGAATAAATTGCTTTTACCTATAGCTACACATCCTGTATGTCATATTTTCTCTGTATATGTGTATCTTCACTATGCATTGAGTTAAATAATGTCTCAGATATGCATGCAGAGTTTGGTACTGTATTGCATCCGAGTCACATCATGCGTCGTCTCGTCTCAAGTTTTCGTTTTGTTTCGTATCACTGCCAGAAGACTCTTCTCTTCATACGACACTCGCTGCGGTTGCTATATAATCGCGAGATTTTCATCTTCGCATGCAACTAGGTAAGCGGGCGTTCGTGTGTGGGTCAATGAACACATTGCGTCCCGTCCGCGTTGGCAAATATATAGTTTCTGAATTATTGATGTGGCATATACTTTGGGTAGGGACACACGTGCTGTGACACAGCGTCATCCACGCATGATGAAACCCAATCAATGGTTTCTTATATTGTGCTTATTTGATTAACTACATAGTTTTAGTTCGTCGGTTAGTACTAGAGCTTCTTCGTTCCTTTCTTTCCTACACGATTCGTGTTACCACTGTGCAATTGAGGAAGGTCACGCTGTCGATGTTCACTGAACGGATGTGCTTCTTCCGTATGTATGATACCTCCATATACAGGGACATATACTAGAAAATAAGTCTAGAAACAGTTTAATAGATTACTATGAAATGAGTCTTCTTCATTAATTAAGCCATCCAATTACAAATTCAAATTACGTGTTTATTTACATCGGTTTTTCTGTAGGTAATTGTAATGCACTTACAATACCAACTAGTAATGGAAGTATTGACGTATAGAATAATAGAATGTGGTGTGTGCCTGTGCCATAGTGAAATGACCTAGACTCAAATTGCATTCTATCGAAGCAGCGCAAACACTATCTTGAAACGTTAATTTTTTCACTAATGCCACTGAGAATCAAGGAGGCAAGACAAAATCGGTGCTGCTACAAGATTCAAGGCTCAATTCCTCGCAATGACTGAATCATTCGGAGTAAGCCATAAATATGTGCGATTAAAATGCGGCGACAAGGACACAACGCTCATAAAAACCATAATCTAATTTCGATTTTTCTTTGTTCTAGGAAAACCTCTCAACACCGGAATCATCAGAAAACAACGAAGAGGACCATTTCGGAGGTAATTTGAATGAGATTCTGCATTTCACCTTCATCTACATTATATAATTAAGTACACAAATAATTAGAACCAATGTGTTTTCAATTTTGGGAATCACGGATCATAATAAACAAACAAAAAATTACCGATGCAGTATCATAGAGGTTCAAGTTAGCAGAGTTGGTGTTCGCTCTTGAGGAATTTTACCGATTTTTCTAATAGCCATTGTATTGTCTTCAGTTTCTTGATATGATATACATATATGCACTCATATTACATTATATTACTAGTAATCTTCTATCTCTTTTATTTTTAATTGGTCCGTTCCGGTTTGTGATTATGCTATATAATTAATTCCAAGTGTTAATTAGTCGTCTTCCTTTTCTAATTTGGCATGCAGGTGCTTACTATGTAATAAAGTCTTCTACAATTTTACTTCTACAACGATGCATATACACCGGCGTAGCTAGTGGGAGGGCAAGGGGGACATCAGTTTTCGGGTGTAGCACCTAGGGTCGCCTCAATGTTTCGAAACTAAAGAAATTTAAGTTTTCACATTTTCGGGAGTGAAAATGGCACACCGCTTGTGGAAGTGCAAGCAGGGGCGCTTTCAGCTTGGTTGGTGCCGGAGTGCGAGCAAAAGGCTCCTGTCGGGCCTAGCCATCAGTTTTCTACTTGCATGCGCCTCCGGATTTACCGGGCAGGGGTTCGAGACACTCACTGCACCCCCTTAGTTGGAATATTCTTTTCTTGGATGATCCTTGGTGAATTCAACGATAGTAGGAGCAGTAACTTTTTGTTTGGTCTAAATTCCAATGTTCTTTGGGCTGTGGACACTGAAAACCTTAGCTACGCCCTGTGCACATAATCTATACAACTTTTGTTGCCTAATTAAGTAAAACTAATCTACTACAACAACTGATTTGGTTACATAAACATTTTAAAATATTGATTTATTATACCAACCCTGCTAACTAACACGTGTTTTGATTGATTGGCTGCTGCAGGAACCGGCATTATGAAAGATTCCGACAAATTCAAGTTGATGCTCTTGGCTTGGAACTACCACAATCAGGCACAAGGTAAACACACGACGCACACACGAAATGTCACTCATTCGCATCAAAATTGTTTGAAACAATGAACACACTTCGTTTTTCTATATGAGATCATGAAACGACTTTTATTCTTTTCATATGTTCTAGGTACGACCAACCGAAATGGCACAGGGGAAATCCCTGATTTATCTAGTTTAGCTGGAAGTGAAGAAATGGCAGGACTATGGGCACAGTATCATGCTTTAGGACTTGCCAAAGGAGGAAAGTCAACACCCCCAGTGCCCAGAGACCAATCTGTAAGTACAACTATTGTTTATTCTTTGTAAAAGTAGGAAAACATCTAGTAAAAATACAATTATTCACACCAGCAATTGAATATTTAATGATTAACGATTTATATGTTTGTTTGCAGAGTCCAGTAAATGCTGAAACAGGGTCTGCTCACGACGAGACGAGTTCGAGTGGTAACAAGGAGGACGAGGATGACGATGACGACGAGAGTGACGATAAGATCGACACACAAACGCACGACCCAGAAAGATTGAAGGCCTTCAATGTACGTATTCATTGCATTGCAACACTTTCATATCACTCCTTTTCATTTCATACGCTTGCTAGCAAAATTGCATTGCATCAACATTGCATTGCATACGTACAGTACACATATGGCATACACACCCTAAAAAAATCATCGACGCATGGCGGCGTATGCATGCCGTCTATTATTAAACTTGCGTTATAGTTTTGCATAAAATAGCACATACAATATATCTGTATTTGCATGGATTTGAATTTGAAATTTACGGGGTAGAGGGGAATGCAAATTTTTTTTTGAACATGCACGGCTAGAGTAAAAGTCCCATTTTCACAATGCATCCAAATCACATACTACATCTGTTTAGATAATGCTACTATGTCATTTCGTTACACTATACTCGTCTTATATGAATGATTGATAAGATACCAGTATGGAACTATTTACTTATGCAAATTGTCTGTCATTAAGTGAATATATTTCCCACATGCTGGCGCAAGTAAGTATGCAGATATATTGACTGCTGCATGAACCGCAGTGTTGTTCCCTGCATGTTTTATTAAATATTCAAACTATATTTATAATAAAAACATGTTCATGTTGCAGATGTTTGTGCGCTTGTTCGTCGATGAAAATCTAGATCGCATGGTACCTATAAGCAAGCAGCCAAAAGAGAAAATCCAAGCCATCATCGATTCGTGTACGAGACAGTTTCCAGAATTTGCGGAACGCGCTCGTAAACGCATCCGCACTTATTTGAAGTCCTGCAGGAGAAATAAACGTGCCAGAGATCCGAACTCTCCATGGGATGCAGTACGTACATCGCTATGCGTTACTATCATTAGAATAAATCATCAATTGTAGACGTGACATGGTTTTTCATTTACAGACGAGACCAACACCTGCCCATCTAACATCGGTGCAAGCCGAACAAATCTTAGCCACTGCCTGCGAGAATGAGAGCCATAATGCGAAACGTATGCGTTTAGGTTTAGAACCAGTAAGCCAGCCGATGCCATTACCTCCGGGTTCATCCGTAAGCGTCTTCAAACTAACTTCCACACCAAAGTATTTGTTTATTAAGACGAAGTTTGCTTTCAGACGACTGACACGACGGCACCAATTAACAGAGGTTTAGATTTTAGCTCTAGTACGCCGGTGAAATTGGAAACGGATGGCGTTACGTCTGTCTTTCCTTCGTCTACGACACCTTCCTCTACACCTAACTCCATTAGTAAGGGTCTCACATTGACTCCTGATATTAAACCAGGTTCATTAAGGTGAGAAGCGAAGAAATACCTTCAAAAGCTTTTATCATTTACGATTTGTTTGTTTATAGTGTTTCGAGTGCTTTGGGTACCTCACCAATGAATGGAATTGGTATTGCAAGTACAGCAGGATCAGCAGCTCCTACCGCAATGTACAGGCCAAATTTTTCGCAAGCTTTTCAAAGAGCTGGTCCTTATCCCTTATTTCCTGGTCAAAGTCCTTTTGCTACCAGCTCAGGTGGTCTTCTCACAAATGGTAAGCAATAGTGATTGAGATTAGGTTTGAGATTTTTGAAATAATAATTGATAGAATGCTATGTTGCAGGTCCTGCAGACTTAAGTATGAAACAGAAACCGTTGCTTAATCACAAATTGAGCACTGGTGAAATGGCGGCAGTCAGACAACTGATAACAGGCTATCGCGAATCAGCGGCGTTCTTATTGCGTTCAGCAGATGAATTAGAGCAATTGTTAATACAACAACAATAATTGCGCTTCGTTGCGTTGTCTTTGAAGGTTCTTATTACTTTGACATGAGCTTGCATAGTCAGTTGCCATAAGCGAATCAGTTAGTATTGTTAATTGTTTTCGATAAAAGTAATTAGTAAAAAGCACTGATTTATCATCAATGATTATTTATTGATATAGATGATGAAGGATGAGAGGTAATTGAGCACAGATACAAGTGTCTATTCTAAGTACTAAGTACACGAACGTGTGCAATTCGATTAATAGTGCGTTCTTAAATTAGCTTAGAGGAGAGGGAAAGTTTTTGATCACGTGGGCAACAAGCTAATCGAGAAAAGCTACCGAAGGGACAGTGATCACACAATCCCAAATCCTCATGGCTCTTTTCGCTGCTTTCGGCTATTATTTTCAATTTTTGGGATTGTGGCACTCATTTTAAATGTAGTTGGAACGCACGGTCAGGTTTTGAATGAAAAATATCAAATACTAGCTTCGCTCTGTAATCTTGAAGGTGACAAAGTTTCCTCGATCACATCGCTCGGGAGTTTTAGTATTCAGAAAGTACATAAAAAAGGCCTCCGAGTTAATTTATGAACGCACTATGCGTGTTTTTTCGACTATTAGCAGGGTTGGCAAAGATTTGAGAAAGTCTAAGCTACTTCTCTTAAACTCTTTTCTAAGTAATTATAATAATGAATAATCAATATTCTTTGAATGTACAAAAGTTTCCTAAATGAAGATGAGAATTATAACAAAACAAAAATATTATATATATTTATTTATAAATTATAAAATTAGATGGAGAAATTGATAAACTAAAAAAAAATGAAATTGAATTTATTACAGGGGAAATGTTTATTATATTTGATAAAAACTCTAAATGTTAAACAATTATATTATTTTAAGAATTCTAATTATTAATATAATAATATAAACGGTGTGTACCAAAGATGCTAAAGAGAATTTTGTAAATATTTTAAAACTACATTATATTAATGATTATATAATGATGATATATGAATACTATTATTAATATTATTATTGATGACTCGGAGATGAAATCGAAGAAAGAAAAATTATTATGATATCGCCGACGATTCAACAAGTACATTTACGTTTTGTAAATTTACATACCGGGAGTACAAGTTTTATAAATATATATTATATTCTTGGGCTCGATTGTCACAATTTCTTTTTGATTTTGTTTATTGCATTTATCTGCTTCTATTTAAACTAAACAACAACAAAAATACAAACAAGATAAGCATAAGGAACTTTTTTGAAATCGATTCTTAATTCTAGAAATCTGAAAACATGTTTCTGTGATTGTTGATAAATGTTGTAGAGAGATTTATACAGATCTATACAAAGGATATAGAACCAGATTTACAATTAATATTAATATATACCTAAACTACTTTCTTTTGTATAAGTGCAAAACAACACTTTTGTATTCAATTAACGAAAGATCAATGGAAAGAATTAATGTATGTCATTGTATATTTAAACATTCCAATGTACTTCTCAATGTATATAAACAATAATATTATTGATATTCCAATATTAATAACATTTCTGGTACTTGTGCGTTATTGATTGCTTTTTATATTTTCTTTTATTTTA
>JARJDU010008900.1:0-17578 GCA_030264695.1 Lissagria laeviuscula
TTAACGCGTAATGACACCTATTCCAAGAACTGTATCGTTAAACTAATTCACAAACACGTGTTGCACCTCATTTGCAAACGTTTTATTATCTGTAACAATGTAGCCACGGCGAGACATCTTCATGCCAAATGCCTAATTATATTGAATAAACACAGCTGTGCTCCTTTGCACATTACATTTACATGTTAATTACATATTATAGCATGTTGTAAAGTTGAGGAATTTGGTTGGAAAAGAAGCAGAATTCAATTACATTTAAAATACAACAACTAGATTTAAATCATATGACTTATGGAAGAGTATGAGAGAAATATTAGTCTGTGTGCGATGAAGATCAACTGTTTCTCTTGATTTGAGAAGTGAATCGTCTTAGTTTAAGTAAAATAGAGCAAAAGAATTTGTATTTATGATTTCAATAAAGATTTACCTTGCCAACCAAAGACAATGACTAATAGATCCTAGATTGATTTACTTGGAACTATTGTCTTCCAATGTACAACATAGATGAAGTTTCTTACAGTATTATATATAGTAATGTGATGACATATTTACTTTATTAACATGATATATAAACATCAAGTATTTGAATAAACTGTTCAATTATTAGAGAAGTTATGGAAAATTAGGTATTTACTGTCAGAATAATTATTTACGGTTCAGAAACACATGCACAAATGATTAACTTTTGGGTATGAAATCGCAATATTTGTCTACACTTAAATATGTCATTCATTTACCAAACTCTTCAACGTTCCCCAATAAATTGTGTTACCAAAAATCGTTTATAAGATGCACGGACTCAAATTATTTTTATGCACAAAGAACAAATTGCATATAAGTCATTTAACTCCCTAACAATTTCAACATGAACATATATCAAACAGATACAAATCCGTAATAATTTGTATCTTATTTAGTAAACAAGTGAACTATAATTACATCAAATTCGGCTGTCTGGTTGAAAATCGAAAACTTCTTCTCAACCCAACTACAAATATTTAAAACGAACGTCGAGGACTTTTCTTAATTCCAGCACCTTTCTTAAAACTCGTAGATTTCTTTAATGCATGCGGGCTTCTTTTTGTCTTCTTATTAAACCCACGTTTGGGTGGTTTCCCTGGACTACCTTTACCTTTATGTTGATCTCTGAATTTCGTATAGAAAGCATCAGGAACGCGCCTTTTCTGCAAACAAAACACATAAAATTACTAACAATAGAACAAATAAAAATTAGACAAATATATTATAGTTATCATTGAACTTACAAGTTTGTCAAGAATTTCTCTGGTTGGTTGAACAACCAGTACATTATTATTTTCAACTGCAACAGTACCAGCTTTAATAGCTTTTTGTGCAGATTCCACAGTTGTGAATTCAACGTATCCACATCCAATCGACTTATTCTTGCTGCGCAAAATACAGGTGTTGTTGATATCACCAAAGCTTTGGAACATCTTCCATAAGTCGACTTCTTTTACATCTATTAATAATTAATATATTTGAAATAATCATTATATTTGTTATTCCATCTATATTTACCTTCATCTAAATTTTCAACAAGAACGTTGGTTTCCTGTGTGACAAACTCATGCTTAGGTGAATACTTCTCGATTTTAACATCATAATTGTGAATTGTGATTTTTTTTTTCAACACAACATCAGCAAGATCTGCATTCTCAAATTGCAAGAAACATGCATTCTTGAAGACTTTCGTCAGACAATCACTGATTGGAATGATGCGTGTAAAGTTCACTTCGGTTTCTCGAACTTTCTTTATAAGGTCCGGAATATGTTTCATTTCTATAAACAAAAAAGGTATTAACAAGAACGATAATATTAAATCATTTTTATCAAATGACTTACGTTTGATGTCTGAGATATATAATGTTGTGTTTTCATCGAATCCCCGCTTTTCTCCAACTCTATAAACCCCATCAACAGCATGCACTTTCACTACTGTATTGTTAACTTTCAAACCTTTGGCTTCCAATGCCTTCTTAACAGATGACTTGTGCTCGAAAACAACCATAGCAGCACGGTGTTTGTTAACAAAATTGATTCTTTCAATTGTACCCATAGGCGAAAACACTTTTGAAAGCTGTGCTTCTAGAACTTCTACAAAAGATAAATAATTTTATTAATAGAAAAAAAAATTACTATATGTATTACATAATTAGTAGCTTCAATCTTATGCAGTAACTTACTTCCAGGTAAATTTTCCACAATAATTGATGTTGGATGCCTAAAGAAAGCACCTATGTCACGATTAAAGAAGTATTTGCTCTTAGGCAATGGCAATATATCCAAAGAAACATTATTTACTTTTAGAGTCTTCATTGCTAATAGTTTCTCAACATTTTCTTCACTTAATACAGTAGCCTGTGCATATGTCTTTGGCTTCCCAGCCTTAGTCTTGCCAATAGAAACTGAAGAAACAGAAGACTGCTTGGACAGGGCTTCCTTAATCTTATCAGCTGTTAAAGCTAAAATATGTAAATAAAACAATATTATATATGTAATACATAAATAATATATTACTAATATGCATTAATTGTTTACCTGGTGTAAGACCATACAATAAAATCCCAGTATTAGCACTGTCACATGTGATATCAACAAATTTGTCAATTTTGATTTTTTTTGCCATAACTTCAACAGTTCCAGCTTTTAGTGCAGCTGTAGTTGCATCAGGATTTTCAAACATAATCTTGCCTGTTACCATATTCGAAGAGAATTTAATAACTCTCACTGGTCCAAATTGAGTCATAGCCTTCCTTATATATTCCAAAACATGTGCAGGTTCTACTGTTGGTAAATTTGTTACAGTAACTGTATTCTCAGAAGTGAAATGATGTAAAACTTTACATAGTTCAACAGAGATTACTTGACCTTGGAAAGGTTTGCTATTTTTTGTAGAAACAGCACATTTTGCCTGGTACAATTCTTTGAATAATATTAAACATTTAAGACCTTTCTTGCCCTTCCTTGCAAGGTCACAAAGCAATATTTCTCCACAATCTTTGAAATGCTCTTTCAAAGCCTTCTCAGTAACTGTTTGCTTTAAATTTGTTACAACAATTCTAGGTGTTTCCATCAATTCTTTGACTTTTTTTGTTTTGGGCTTTGATTTTTTCGGTTTATCAGCTTTTGTAGTAGTTTTGGCTTTAGCATTTGGACTTTCAGGCATATCTTCTGTGGCTTCATCACTACTTTCATCATCCTCATTATCATCTTTTTTAATACCCACCTCCTCTTCATCATCATCACCACTATCATCATCTTCATCAGAATCTGCTTCAACTTTTTCTTCAAAATTGAGTTCAATTTCTTCATCATTGGAGTCATCAGATGCATTTTCATTTGATTCGTCTTCCTCTGCTTTTACAGGCAAAGATTTCCTACCTTTAGGTGTCTGCTTTCCTTTCTTGGCAATCACTTCTATCTCCTCTTCTTTAACATTTTGCGTAAGAAAAGCACGTTTGCGTGTAGATACAGGAGTTTTCTTTGGTGAGAATTGCTTCGATTGTGGCGTTTTGGGAGCTTGTTTTGCCGGTGTTTTAACTGCAGAGCCAGGCGATTTCGATGCGGGTTGATTACTTTTTGCAGGGGTTGAAACACCCTTTCTGGGTGTTTTGCTTAATCTTCCACTTACCATTGTTTAAGAATTCACGAAAACAAATCCGTTTGAGATAACAAAACTTGTTTTATGAATGCACGTGCTCGGAATGCTAAATATTAACACGCGTTTTTATTGGAGGTTAGTTTAGAAAAGAACTAAGTTTTGTAACCAACTAAATATATAACCAAAAAGTCACTAGAATTGTTTTAAAATTTAAAAACAATTTACAAAAGTTGATGCCAGTATTAATTAAATATTATTCGTTAATTATTATTATATTTATTATATAAATTACTAATAAAATTATTTTTAAATTTAATATATTTGCAATTTATTCTTGAAATCACATATTGCCAACATAACAAAACAAATTAAAAACTTTTAAAAATTAATTTAGCTACATTAAATGATTTTTATTGGTGTTTTGCAATTCTAGAAACTCCTAATCACCTAAAATCTTAAACAACAGGCATTTTACCTACCTAATAGAATATACTTTCACCATAAATGAAAATATGGGACAGAGCTGAGATAAAAACAAATGCCGAAAGCTATTTGAGAACACTTTGCAGAACAATGTGCAGATTCTGTAACATTATCAATAAAATCAAACGACTCTACCGTTGCCAATTCCGAAAACTACGTACACACTCCGGTCAAACCCACAAGAAGCGAGATCTGAATTGATGAATTCCCGCAATTAATAGTTTAATTCTATCATCCATTTTATTAAAACCCAAATTTATACAGCTTCATTACATACGAAAACATTAATAATGTGTGTGAAACGAACACAAAAGCGAGATAGATAATAAAAACGAAACAAAAATGTCAATTGAATCAATCGAGAATTCATCAACGTCTTCAATGTAATAATCATAGAATCGATACAGAAATAAGGAAAACAATTAATTAAGTGATCACTTAAAAATATTTACAATAAGATAACAATACCATGGTGAGTTGGTCTCGGACCAGGGCGCGACAGAGTATATGAAAATAGGGCTCTACAGAAGCAGCATATTATCGTTAATTATTTATGTTATGCAAGTGTTGTTTTTTTTTGCGGCGGCGGTACTCTCCTCCAGTTACCACCGTCATCACCAACGTGTTGTATGTCCCTATTTTTTTTGTTGTTTGTTGAGATATTCATATTTCGTTACTTATCATTTTATTATGGATTAGATTACCTTTAATCATCATTATCAGAAAGAACTCAAATCAAAGAATAATCGCAATGAAGAATGTGAAGAGAAAAGTGTTGAGTAAGAATAATATAGATAAAAGCGAGTGTGAAACGTGAAGTTGTTTCCATCATTTTGGTTATAATCATTCGATAAAACAACGTAATATTATTTATATATTTCTTTGTTTCTTTAATTAATTATTTATTATTATTTATACTTAAATATAGTTATGTTCCTGTGTGTGTTTATGTGTTGTTATATTATGAATAAATACACAATTGTATGGATGTTGTTGTTGTTGCTCCGTTAGTTGTTGCTTGTTACATGTTGTTATTTATTTGTTAAATAGATTAATATCTTAACATGATAGTAATTAATTATATTAATTATTCGTGGTATTCTTGTTGAATGTATCTTATTAGCTCGTAAAATTATTATTAAAATTTCTTCTTTTCATCATCATCATCTTTTATATATATATATCATGAACTGTTTTACTTAATTTTTTTGGTGGACGGTGTGGTAGTAGGTACCGCCCGGCGTTATCATTAAAACGTTATTATAATATTTTCATAATACTAAACTATATACAAAGAAAGTAGGGAGTAATTAATAATGTATGTAATTATAATAATAATAATAATATGTAATAATTGTTAAATTTGAATTTCTCATTATGCTTCAATTACTCTTATTTATGTTTCTTATCAATGTATTTTTTGTTTTAGTTTGCGATTTCCTTCATTTTTTTTGAAATAGTACTTTTGTTTACGTTTATGCATTTAATTAATATCTTGCAATTGGTTTCTTTTATCTTTAAATGTTATTTACTCTTAATGAACGTTTACCATCGTGATTAGTTTTTAGTCATGTGTATTGAGCACGACCTGGTTACACTTAACACGATATAACAACACAGTTACAACTCTAGCTAAACCTAAGTGTTGAAAGCCTAATAATACTACTACTTCATCGTCATTCACATCGACACTACAGATGCTTCATTTTATTTTTCATATTGTTTTCTTTCTTTATATCTTTTATCCTTGTTGGTTTGTTAGATTATTATTTGCTTAATTTCTTGTTCTTGTTATATATTTTTTTTGTGTATGTGAGGGAGCTGAGACAACGCGGCAAAAAACAATAACCTGCCGCGTGGCCTATCCTCCGCGGTTCTTAATTTTGTTTCGATAAACGGACTGACTGACAGCACTAAGGCAACTGTTTTCAACTGGAATGTATGAAAACACTATTGCATCTAAAACGTAACGTGTAATTTTCGACAGCAAGTATTCCTTCCATTTCATATTTCCTTTCCAAAGCCATGTTGTTACAGTTGAACTTACGGCACCATTTTAATAGAGATTACAATATGCGTATCTATCAATTTGTAATAATATGTTAACATGTATTACATTCGTTTTTAGTTTTTTTTGGCATGGATTGTGATGAGTGAATGCTCAATATTTGAAAATCGTTTCCCATCCAATATTCTAGACTGTCGCTAACGAAATAGAATTATTCTATTATTAAAAACGAAAAACGAATTCGTAACCAACGTTATTACATTATGCACTATGTTCTCATTAATTTTAATTTTTAATTAATTATTATCATTATCATCTGTATGTAATTACTGTGTACTGTACTTATTCCTCATTACTTGTATTGAATTTATTCTCTCAGTATATTTTGCTTCTTCATCATAATTAATAATATTATTATAATATTGTTGTTTGTATCTTAAAATTTTTCTCATCTCTCATTTTCATTTTTCTCGATTTTTATCATTATTTGTTGTGTTATTATTTATCTTTAAATCATCTTATAGAGCTAAAGAAGGTGCACGAGCCACGGTCGCCCAAATCAACAGGAAAACAACGGGAAGGGGACCATCCGTCGCTCGCGCACACAATGTTTCATCATAACTTATATAATTTATTATATTTTTAATGTAATTTTTTTGTTATTTTCTTTTTTATCATGTTTCTCTTAAATATTCTGTACTTCTTTACTTAATAGATTTTCTGCGCAAAGCAGTAATTTTCACTAGATTAGCAACAGGATTTGTACAACATATCGATAGGGAACGACATCGTTAATTATCATAATTACATCGTAATTTACGTTATTTTTACTTTTTGTTTGTTATTATTATTGTGCATTCGATAGAACCCATTTATAGTTTTTAGTTTTGTTTGTTTGCTGTTGTTGTTGTTCTTGTTATATTTCATTCTTTCGTCTTGTCTTAAACGTTTCATCATTGTAATAATAGTTAGTTAGTATCTTTCTTTCATTCTTTTTTTGGTTTCCTTTAAACATTACGCAGAGACAATATCATATAGATTTATATAAGCAGCCATAATAAACGGTGCACGTTCTAAGTGCACGAAAATAAATTAATCGGTTGTTTTTCATCTTCATTCATCTTCAATTGTTTATCTTTATATGTATATATATAATTTATATATTATGTTTTGGAACGAAATCCTTCCTATCGAGTTTACTGCGCCCCGTCTCTTATAAAGCAAATTTTGCTTGCAAATTGTTGCTTGTTGGTTGGTTGGTAGTTTGATGATGTTTCAATTTGTTGTTGTGTTTGTAGTTAAATAAAAGAGAGGCACAGAACGTTGGCAGTCGCTGCACTTAATAGTAAGTCTCTTGCTCTAACCAGCCTCCGGGGTTGCGGCGCAGGTAGAAGCGTCTTGTCTCATCATAGATGAAGATTGACAACATGAATGGCAAAGCAGGTAACCACCATACGAATCTAGAATAATAAACGATAACATATATTAATTTTATTCAGTTAAATATATATATATATATATATATATATAGATCAGGACCGCAGATAGCAACGCAGTGGGTACTAGGCAAGAGTTAAATGAGGCTTCTCTGCGGTTTTTGAGCTATAACTCAAAACATCCCAGACCAAAGTCTTAAGTATTATATATCGAAACAATCGTCTTTCAAAGATCTATCTAAAGATATATGATTGACCCACATTATGAGCATTGGTTGAAATATCATCTGGGTATGCGCGATTTGATGTCGCAAAAAATGGCGATTTGACAAAAATTTGAGCGAATATGTAACTCCTAAACTAACAATCATAGAAACATAGTTCATATACCAAAATGTGCGCTCTTTGCAACAAAAATTGACTTGTTTCTCTGTCTATAATATTTCTCCACGAAAATGACAAAAACCTCCCTTTTTTGACCTCTTTACGAATTTTGGCTTATAACATCCGCAGCCAAAGTACCATGGTGCACCCGAAATTCGCAGAAGCACAATTGCCTAAAGACGGCACTGAAATAATTTAAAAAAAAAAGAGACTTACTTGAGTGGGAACATGCGAAGACCCTTGTCCATGCCAGGTGTGTAGGACAAGAAGGCGGCGAGCGCTGTCTCAAAAAGAATGCCGAAATTGAGAGCCCAGTTCCGCATGCCTTGATGAAGGATGGAGTTACGTCTGGTCTTGCAAATAATTAAATCGGCCCATTGTACAACGACGATCGACACGAAGAAAGCAGTATGGCAGGTGTATTCCAAAGTCTTCCTATCGCGGTATGTCTAGAAAACGCATTCGATTAGAAAGAATCCTGGATGATTGCAAATTCCCAACTTACCCATTCTTGACCGTAAGAATCAGTTAAATCGTTAACGGCTTTCGAGTCCCAATGCTTACGGATGCCGAAGAGTGTCAACGGGAGGAAACCGTTTTCAGCCATGATGACGAAATACACGAAGAAACCAGCGGCAGCTTGGATCATACCGATTTGACCATAGGCCATCGAAATCAACCTATATAATTATATAAAAAAGTTAATAACTTCCTGGAGTTTAATCTTTGGCTATATTACTTTGAACCAATTTGTAAATTTTCAACTAAACAATTTGTGATGATACTTTTTTGCTTTGGTTCAAAATAACATTGATGGTGGTTAAAACGAAAAATTTCTAGAAACAAAAAACCAGCGGTTACTACAAGTACAAGTAAAACCAAAAACGTTTCGTACTTACGACAAACATCCACCATGCTAAAAGGCTTACGTAAAAATAACATTGACTTACATGCAATTTGTGGATTATTTAAATATTATATGGGCAGAAAGAACATTCACATTCATCGAATTAAATAATCTCCCTT
Source organism: Lissagria laeviuscula (assembly GCA_030264695.1). Classification (NCBI taxonomy): domain Eukaryota; kingdom Metazoa; phylum Arthropoda; class Insecta; order Coleoptera; family Staphylinidae; genus Lissagria; species Lissagria laeviuscula. Next base: position 8,960 of record JARJDU010008900.1, read on the forward strand.
CGAAAGCATATTTTATTATATTTAATAAAGTCGTAAAGTCGATAAAGATAAACAGAAAACCATCATTGTAATATAATAATTCGATGCATGTACTACCTCAAAATCCATCGAGACATCAAGGAATCAAAACAAAATGATAATAAAGAAAACAAGAGAGAAATCAGGCGTTAGAATATAGTTTATATACATCGAAAGCTTGTCAGTTCATGTACTTGTTCGGTACTTCTGCTCGAATGCTGTCAGTTAAAAGGATTTGTTTATTATCATAAAGGAAAACTATGTAAATGGAACGAACGGAAGAAGGAAAAGCAAACAGTAAGGCATGCACTCTGGGTATCTTTTTATTGATCCATGAGAAAACTGAATGATTTTTTTTTGTTGTTATTGAACTTTCTGTTTTAAATGGCACTCTGTGACCAAATAAAACTTTTTTTCGGACAGCAAGGGTTGGTTTAGTGTCTACTAAAAGTGCACTACACCGTTATCACACCAAACTATACCTCGGCTTAAAAAAATACACGAGTTTTGTTAAATTACCACAGAGCAGACACACAAATAAAACATAGATCAAGTTTATGTCGCGTTTAAAGGTAAAAAATCCAAATTTCGTTTCGTAATGGCAAACATTTTTGGATTTTTATTGCAGCAAAGAGAAACAGAAGAACAAACGAATCAACAACAGAACAACAGGACATATATATAGATAGAAACACGTCGAAAATGTTGAATTTGCTGATCTGGTAGAAATGTCACTCGTGTGTGCCGAGATATAAGTATAAGTGTGGTGCGATAGCATGTGGAGAGTTATCGAGTAATAATATATTTAGATAATAATTATAATAATCATAATAAAAAACGTATTAAAAATCATAATCATAAAGTGAAACGAAAATTGCGCGGCGGTGGACCCACCTTCGGTTAACCAAGTTGTCTCTATAAGGGTCTCGCGGCTGTCGTTTCATAATGTCCGACTCCGGAGCCTCATAAGCCAGAGATATAGCAGGCACCTATATAGTGGCCGGGCGCAATATACATACAGTTAGTAGTGAAAAACGACATGCACAGAGTTTTAAACTTCTTCTTTCTTTGAGTAAAAACCTAGGTTTAGTGTATTTATTGTTTTAAGTTCAGAGAAGTATTATGATTTGGTCGCTGACAAGCTCTGTATAAGTTGAGATTTGCGAAATGCGGAAGGAAATGCAGGAGGAAGAAGAGAAGAATCAAAGGTGGATAAGAGCTCTACTGTTATTAGGTTATTCTTATTGTTATGGTGGTGCAGGAAGACGAATTTTTGGACGTTTGCGTTCACTTAATTTACTTACCGATGCTCACATTTAATATACACACTTGTATGCGCTAACTTAGTTTGCAATTAACTTTGTTGACAATTTATAACTTTTCGATTGCAGTAAACCACATTTTGTCTGTAATGAAGTAAGTTTTAAAGTGTATTGTACAAACTAAGTTAGTGCATTCAGGCGCTTGTTGGTTTTGATAAAAATGCATAAGCAATTACAAGAGGAAATGATGAAGATAAGATTTCAAGATATTCGCGTGCAAGCGAAAAGAATTTTAACTAAATAATTGAAACAATATCAACGACAGACAAATACCTTAGGAAACGAACTAAAATTCAGTCATTGAATGTATGTACACAATGTTGGAAGAATTATTAATATTATTATTATTACTATATGAATGAATTTAATGAACATGTCAATGATATTGAAAATTAGTAGAATAGTAGAATAAGAAGCAGTTAGTTATTAGTTCTTGCGTTTAGATTCACGAATACCAAACAACGGCCACGAAACGAACGAAATCATAAAAAAATGTAATAAGAACGGCCAATTTCAATTCGGAAACACATCGATCAAGGGCTTGAAAAATAGGCAAGGAGATGAACTTTTAATTTATGCTTCAGAAAATATTGAAATTTCTTTCGATACCTTTTTTTGATTAAGAAGCTTTTCACTTATTTTTTGAAGCCAATTGGGAGACGAAATCATAAACTGAGTAAAATTTCCCCACAAAATATGCAGATAATAGATATATATGTATTGAAATAGAGAAATAGATAATAGAAGTAGTGGTTTTGTCAATTTGCCGATGCTTTGGAATTTACCTTTCGTTGACCAGTTTATCTGTGAAAGGGTTTCGAGGACGACGCTTCATGATATCTGACTCAGCCTCCTCGTACGCCAAGGAAATGGCGGGCACCTGAGCTCGGTTTCAAAACAAAATCAACAAACGAATGAAATTTCTTTGGATTTTTTTCTTTGCAAAATGTTATGCACGCGTCTCAATTGAATTCCTGCTTATTAAATGATTTTAAAAAAATGGCTTGAATGCATGACACTGCATGATAATCGTGGCAGATTTTGATGACACGACACGTTTCTAAGATAATTTCCTTTAAACGCATGCACAGCACTGCTCTACAATCGAATTAATTAATCTAGTAAACCGATAACAATTAGATCCGACTAGAAATCAATTAAAAACTAGAGGCGTTACTAGCACCGCCATTTTATGAAGTCGAGTTGTTGGTTTCACGTAGTACGCAGCTAATTTAGCGGGCAAATGTTGCAGAAGACTCCAGCCAGCAAACGAGGTCAAATCATTCATTACTCTAAGTCATTTGAATTGAAAATAAATACCAAGCGGCCATTTTGTCGACTGGCGTCTTCAGCTAGCATTGCATTTGCTGTACAACACCACATGGGTCTGTAGTACTACTCGTATCATTAAACATGAAATGAAGTAATATTAAGTAAAGCAAGCTGTGCGCCAAAAATAAGCCGACGTTGGGATAACAAATAAAAACGTATACCACAAGAGGAATTGTTAAAAGGATGGTAGTAAACTTGTAAATGTGTTGTTGTCGTGTTCTGCAAGAGTCTAAAAGGTTTGCATGATGATGATGATAATGTCGGTATTATTTGTTGTAGCTGTAGTATGTAAAAACTACATTACAGAAGAGAAACCTACTACAATATATTATATAGGTACTCTAAAAATATAGTAAGAATTTAGTTCAGTTTAGTTTAGGATAAAACTAATTCTCAATCGTCAATCGTTCGCAGCTATAGCTCGAAATAGCAGTAGTAATAAAGTTCATAGTGACTAAAGATTTAGAAATTTGCTAATAATAATTACCTATTGTTTCAGTATATTATTTATACAATTTTTTTTATATATAAAATTAAGGCATGCATAGTTCATTACACCGCCATCAGTATAAGTAATACGCATCAGTAATAATAAATAGGCATCAAACCAGTTAAAAAGATCTTCCTGCATTGAGATAAGATAGCAGATAGCATCAATTCGTTGCATAATTAGATTTAAAGCAGAATAAATATAAGTGTGAATATTGCGTGAGGAGACGTCGATTTGCAAAAAATGGAGCGCAAGAAGCGACAATCGTACGTCTCGGCAAATTAGTTTCGATTATTAGTAGAGAAAAAAACATAAAACCCAATTAGAATGTTATTAGTACATAGTAGTACAGTACCATACAACCCAGACATAATCCCAAAACCAAATAAGTTAATAGAAAAAAAATTAAATAAATATTTAAAAAAAAATATCCGCACCTAGAGTTTACAAGTTTGTCATCGTAGGGATTCCTAGGTGGTCGCTTCATGATATCAGCTTCAGCTTCTTCGTAAGCCAATGAAATGGCGGGCACCTAATCATCCACATAAAAAGAAAATAAAATAAAACATAAAAAAATAAAATAAAAATAAACGAAAGGAGATTTGTTTTATATTAATACATTAAAGGCTGTAATAGGGATAAGACATAAAATAAATCGCTGGATTGATGTGAAACGAAACGAAGCAAAACGTTTTTTTTTGGCTCGAATGGGAATGTCGCTTAATAGCTGCTTCAATAAATGAAACAGGGAAAAAAGAAATAAAATGTAATAAACACGAGCGATGTAGTTCCACAATTGTGTAGGTAGCATGTAATCGAATCGATTCGAATCAAATTGTTGCGATGAAATGGCGATCGTTGTTGATTCAGTTAACAATACAATTGTCTAACTACAAACGGTGTTTGTGAAATTATTTAAAGAAATAGCACTAAACAAAAAAAAATGAATTAATTACTATATAATACGATGACTATTGTTTACTTTACTCTAGATGTGTGACTAAAATAATGAATAAAAAACCCACCCTTATAAGAAAATTTAATTTTAAATCAACTAAAAACTAAAAAACTTATTATTGTGGTATATTATGGTGATTGAAAGAACTATTTTCTAGATACTCTCTGATATTATTTAGTAGATATCATAGATAAAAGTAATTATATAGTAAACAAGATGAAATAAATATAAATATATATGAGATACTTATACCTGCATCACTTTACCTTCTCATTTGCGTTATTGGTATCATTTCGCTTTCAGTATATTATATTTAAGTACTCAATAAGATCAGCAATACGTAATAAAATAAGAATATAGTAATACTCTTCTGATAATAGAGATAAATATCGAATGAAAGAATAAAAATAAATATAAGAGAAATCAATCTAATCGATGCGATACTTATGCACTTCTTTCAACCTCATTTAATAACGCTTACTATAATATATAGTATAGAGATTTACAAAGAGAGAAGAGCACAACGCGATTGTTGCTAATGAAGTCAACAATCAATTGACGCTTAGCGCCGGATTTAAATCAATTCTAAGAGTGATTCTAGTAAAAGATTCTAGTAGATTTATACTGATAGTGCGTTCTTAAATTATTTCCGAGGCTTATTTTGCATTCTTCAATGTGTCACAGTGCTGCTCTGCGCTGTAAAACTCGTGTGAACTCAGAGATCAATCACTTGAGTCTGTGTAGTATGCCCTATTTGTTATATTACCTGAGGATTTGGAAATGTGTGATCTCAACAATTTTGAGCCTCTGAGGTATTTTAAGAACGTACTATAAGTAAAGTAGTAAGAATTGTTTCTAAACAGCCTAGACTGTGTAGAAGTACAACCAAATTTTGTTAATAAAAATTGGTAGAAATCCGGCAAACGCCAAATAATTGAAATAGTATATAATATAAGAATATAAGAAATGAACCGAGCCTACAGTGTGCACAAAATCTCTTCAACTACATGCGTTTGTAAAAATATAGATAATATACTCGCATATCGAATAAATATAAACGCAAAATCGAGAAAGAAACAGTAGAATATATAATATACTCAATGATAAAATAATGATATATAATAGATTGTAATAACTGTATTCGATTTGCAAATTTGTACCTTTCGTTTACTAATTTGTCGTTGTATGGGTCGCGGGGACGCCTTTTCATAATGTCCGATTCTGCTTTTTCGTACGCAAGTGAAATTGCAGGCACCTAAGCATTAATGTTTCATCTTTCAGATTATCTTCATCATCGATTGCAAAGATTCAATTTGCTTTTATATTATAATAGTCATCATCATCATATAATAGTAATATTATTATTATTAATCAATAGATAATTGAGCGTTGTTTGATGTCTAAACGAAATATTTGTTCGTACTGATTGATGCCTTTTAATCTTATTAATCTGTTATCATATTAATTGTAATAATAAATCGCTCGATTGGAAACTCCCAGTTAGAAATCTTGTATTTATTATTAGTTCGAACGAATGCAAACATATAAGAAAACTCACCATGTCGGTTCCCAAATCGATGCAGAGAATGGTCACGGTACCAAGCGGAAGTGGGATATCGCACAAAATGAACGCCAAGAAAGGCGAGATTTCGGGAATGTTCGAGGTCAGCGTGTAAGCAATAGATTTCTTCAAATTGTCGAAAATCAAACGGCCTTCCTCGACGCCAGTTACAATCGAAGCGAAGTTATCATCGAGTAGGATCATGTCAGCAGCTTGCTTGGATACATCCGATCCAGCAATACCCATAGCAACACCAATATCAGCTTTCTTCAAAGCAGGTGAATCATTCACACCATCACCTATTAATAACAAAACAAAATTACGTAACATTCATCAAAAAACAAGAAATGATCTACATACCAGTTACGGCGACAATGGCACCCATGCGTTGACAACCTTCAACGATAATCAGTTTCTGTTGTGGGGACGTTCTAGCAAAGACAATTTCCGTATGGTATCTAAGAACTTCGTCCAATTGGTCTGAGGAAAGGTCCCTCAGATCAGAGCCATGGATAACGGCAGCCTTAGCTTCACGCGGGTTGACTTCGGACACGGGGATATTCAAACGCGAAGCAATGTCTTCAATGGTTTCGTTACCCTCGGAAATAATACCGACGGATTTAGCGATAGCTTTAGCAGTGATGGGATGATCACCAGTTACCATGATGACTTTGATACCAGCACTACGGCACTTGGCGACGGCATCAGGTACAGCAGCTCTGGGAGGATCAATCATAGACATAAGCCCAACAAAGCGGAGGTTATCCAATTGGAAGTTAGGGTCATCAGAGTTGAATTTGAAGCCGAGAGGATATTTGTCCGTGGGGAGTAAGTAATCGCAGAAACCAAGCACACGTTCACCGAGCCCGCCCAATTCGAGGTATGCGTTATTGAACGCTTCCTTCATCTCTTCATCAAGGACCTTCTCCTTACCACAGATGAAGATTGTAGAGCAACGTTCGAGGATACGTTCTGGAGCGCCCTTCATCACAAGAATGTGTCGCGGATCATTGGGATCGTCGTTCTCGTGAACGGAGACTTGATATTTGTTGGTCGAGTTGAATGGCACCTCGCAGATCTTCTTGCATTTACGGCGATAGGCCATGACATCACCGAGAGCGAGTTCCATGCATTTCAACAGAGCAGCTTCGGAAGCATCGCCGTTGACTTCCTTCTTAAGAATTGGTACGCCATCTTGCCCGGGCTTGAATTCGGCGCGATTGCACAAGGTGGCAATGCGCGACAAAGCTTTGAAACCTGGCGAAGTGCGATCGTATTGCACACCGGATTGATCTTCAGTAGTATCGGCTTCAATGATCTGGTTGTCGAACCACATGTGCGCGACGGTCATCCGGTTCTGAGTGAGCGTACCGGTCTTATCAGAGCAGATAGTGCTCGTGGAGCCGAGCGTTTCGACAGCTTCGAGATTCTTGACCAAACAATTCTTGGACGCCATACGTTTGGCTGTAAGCGTCAGACACACGGTCACAGTGGCCAAGAGACCTTCCGGCACGTTCGCGACAATGATACCGATCAAGAAGATGACAGCGTCGAGCCAATGGTAGCCTAGGATAAATGCAATAACGAAGAACGTAACGCCTAAGAACACAGCAACTCCGGTAATGAGCTGGATGAAGTGGTGGATTTCTTTAGCGATTGGCGTTTCGCCAGTATCAAGACCCGATGCGAGACCTGCGATCCTACCCATGACAGTATGATCGCCACAACTGATTACCACACCCTTGGCAGTGCCTTCAACAGCATTTGTCGAGAAGAATGCTAAGTTTTTGGTTTCCAACGGATTCTCGTGAGTGAATTCGGGACTTCGGCTTTGAGGCTCTGATTCGCCAGTGAGCGACGAATTGTCCACCTTGAAGCCTCGCGATTCGATGATGCGAATATCAGCCGGAATTCGGTCGCCGAACTTCACTTCGACGACATCACCCAATACCAAATCTTCGGCGCGCAGCGTCAACTTTTCACCCTCTCTAAGTACGGTGGCAAATTGAGGTACCATGTTTTTGAAGGACTCCATAATTTTGGAGCTCTTGCTTTCTTGATAATATGAAAATATACCTGGGAAGAGATATTCATAAGTAGCAGATGATGTGAAATGGAGAGATTCGGATAAGTACCTGTAACGATAACAACGGCAGCTAACACGATGCCAAGATAGAGGTTATCATCAGCTGGTTCTTCAACGGTACTAGCCTGAATGGAATATGCAATAAAACAAAGGATAGCACCGATCCACAGTAACAGTGCGAAACCTCCGAACAAATTTTTACAGAATTTAACCCATTCGGGGGTGGTCTTAGGTGGGGTGAGTGCGTTGGGTCCGTCCCGTTCCAAGTTTTCCTTAGCTTTCGCATGACTGAGGCCCTGGAAACAACCACTTACTTTGTAAAACATCTCTCTCCTACACATCACCAAATTCACTTACATTTTCTGGATGTGTTTGGAACCTTTGGTATAATTCTTCTGGTGAGATCTTATGATAATCGATGTCCAATTCCTGTTTTAAATCGTCTAAATCGTCCGCTTTCCTCGCCTTCGACGACTTAACCTTCCTTCGTGACTAAAGAAATTGAAAAAGGAAGAAAATTTGGTAATTAGTTATCAATCATGTAATTACACTATGAGAAAGAGAGAAGTGTATTATAGAAATAAAATCCCCAGTTCCATTTGTATATTATTTAGTTAAGGAAAAGTGCAAAAGTGCCATTTTTGAGACCGGTGTGCACGTGAACGTGACGAGCGTGAATTCGCACGCATTCGCCACACACACGTATCTCTTGCTATTTTTAATAATTGTCGCAGGTTTGGAACGCGCGAGATCGTTCCTTTTCCCATACACTTTGATTAGATCGTCGTCTGCGAATTTGCGCTCAACGCGTACGTTTTTACAGCCAAAATTAGTTCAGTTACGATTCACTTC